>JAVQKC010199552.1:0-56958 GCA_036025475.1 Philypnodon macrostomus | reverse complement strand
CATGCTACTAGTACTTCATGACTATCTTAGCGAGTCTAACGGTTCTTCTGATCCAAAGCATTTCATTGCATTTTTTGACCCTGTGTTGAATGTGCATATGACAAATAAACTGAAACCTGAAACCCCTGTGTTTCCCAGCTCGATTGTTACTGTTTTCTTGCTGGCTACTTCAAGCATGCTCTGTCAAATGAATTTTGTCATTGGATAAAACTTTGCTCCCATAAAAATACGCATTATGTTTTAAAACCGGATTTGGTTCTTGCATGGAACATCCAGCACATTTACTACTATGTTCTTATGTGTTTCTCTCTTACTTTTTATCCTATCTTGCAATGATACAGAATACTTAAACAGAATACTCCTTCATTTTTTCATGAGCCCTTTTCTGAGTTCCTTTTTAGAAACCAAGCATTTATCACCTGCACATACACTATCCTGACTTCTTCTCTGCTCCCGTGACCAAAATATCCCTCATCCTGCCTCATCTTAACCACCCCGCCCCCGCCCTCGTCCCGCTCCATCCACTCCATCTCCTGGACCTGGGGGCTCATTTGCAGGGCTCCGAGAGGGTCTTGTCGGGCTTGAGAAGAGCTCCCCTCTCACCTTCATTATTGCAATTACAGCCAGAAGTCATACATTACCTTCGGCCCACGTGGTGCACAGTAATCCGCTGAGAGCTTCATCCTTTTATATCCTCATTCCCCTGTTCCCTTTTCGTCCCATCTCCTCCTCAAGAGATCGCACCAGCATTTTCTTGTACCACTATAGAGTCGTACTGTCTCTAAAAGTGATGTTTATAAAATGTGTCTGTAAATAGTGGTGGATTTTAGTTGCTACTTTTGTGTCCTGCAGTGACCATCAATACTAAAAATCTTACTTGATTTGTCTACTCTACATTATTTCCCTTTTACATACTTAGCACATATGAGTAGTACGCAGTCAACCGCAGAGAACTGAATCCAGTTGGGTCAAAGCCGGGTATGCTGTTGATAACGGCCCAGGATCAAAGAGGAATCTGGGTGAGTGAGGCTCCCCTGAGAGTCATTTTAAAGTTGGAGATGCAACCACTTTTTACTGTATCTTTTTCTTTAAGTCCACATTCTCCATATTAGAAGACAAATGTGATATGCAATCACCATGAGTATGTGACCAGCGATTTGGTCATTATTTTTGACATATTAACATACTCACTAACATTTAAGCCTATTTCTGAACATGAATTTAATTTGTATAAATATAATAATAGAAATATTGAATAATCTTGTATAACTAATGTATGAATTTATGCAGAAATACTGTAGAAATCTCTTATACTTAATCTCTTAGTAAACCAGAGCTAAACCAAGACTAAATCAGACATTTTTCACAGTTCACAACATAAACTATTATTTTGAGTATACATTTCTGTCAGATAAAGACCATAACATTATTTTGATACATGAAATTTTCTGATACTTTAATATTGTGTTTGGAGATATTCATAATAATGATGTGAATGTGCAACACTACCACATTTTTATCCCATTTTTTTCTTCATGTACATTATCTACCAATCAATCCCTGTTTACTAACCCCTAGCGCCACCCGGTGATCCCTTCAGTGTGAACATGTGACCGCTTATGACTCACACAACATGTCTGCAAACGTCAACAGCAGAAGACTTTTAGCTCACCGTCTTGCCCCTGAAATTCATCCTCCAAATGCTCCGTAATGCCCCGCTTTGCTCGGCTGCACCTGTTCCCTCTAAACTACCCTTCGATAAGGCCAGGACCTACACACTCAATGAGAAGACATTAGCATACTGGCAGGTAGAGGTTGACTGTGTGTCTTTTAGAGATGGGGTGGGGTTGCAGACAGATGAGCACATGCACAGAGCAGCACATCAGTGTAAGTCTATGGAAATGAGAGCAAAGACAGCATGTGCCTAATACAGGGCCATACAAGGACAATGCAGCAGCAGCAGAAAGGGAGCAGAGAGGACAACTAAAAGGAAAACTGTTTAAGATGGTGGTTTTCTATATATCGTTTACATGACTAACTATATTGTGCAGCCAAACCACTAAGGACATATCTTAACATATATAGAGCGCACATACCTGACCTAAAAACAGCAAGCTTCTAGTTCTGGGGTTAATGCTTTCTGGCAAAGGTTCTCATCATGTAAAGAAGATAACTTGAATTCAGTGTGTTTGGCCCTAAACCTGTTCTAGATTCACACCCCAATCTTCACTGGCCATTACATTACAAAAAAAGTAATCAAAGTCAAATCATCACCCTAACAAAGGTCAATACAATTTTTACCTCATTGTGGGATTCTACATTCAAGCCACTAGAATAAACAATATGGTCTCAGGTCTGTGTACATTAAGCATCAAGGTGTTATTGTATAAACAGCAGTCCACCACAATCCACAAGGGAGATGTGGTAGATCATGATAGTTATGTTGGTGATGGCAGCATTCATTATCATCAGAGCTATGGCCCTTCCCACTATTTTTGAGCTTACACTACAATCTACAATTGATATCATGCTTGGTTTATTTAACATAGACCTAGCATTTAACTCATTTGAGGCATGTCTAACTATCTTAACATGCAAATGCTGGAGTCAATGCTGAACAAACACCCAAATAGATAAAGCAGCACAGTCTTACATTGACCTAGTATTTAGAAATCTAATCTTCTAACAGCCATTTGAATACTGTCAGATGTGTATTGTGTAGAGTAATAACTAACAAGCCAGGGAGCGCCTGAGTCATGAGATAGTGAAAGTGTCATAATAGACCGATCACAAAGGAACTAAATGCCAAACAAATGTGCTCCGGGGAAAGGGTTGGTAGCAGCAGACTTTCTGGCATAAAGGCCATTGAACGAAAAGCAACAACCAAAAAGACTGTTGTTGTGGCACACAGTGGGTTGTGTATCACCATTGTCAATGCCAATCTGGAAACTGTGGTTCACGACTGGTTTAGATTTGTTCAGCTTTTGCTTGTGTGTTGTAGACTTAGTGTTGAGTCTTTGCTTCAGTCTTGACTGGTCTTGGTTTTGTCTTGGGATACATTGGTCTGAATGATCTGGACTGATGCTTAGACATAAAAGCAATTGGAAAATTTAAAGCAGCCCTTTAAAATTCACAATTTGATCTAAATTGTAGATCCTGTATTGTGTTTTGTTGTTGTCCAGAGCTCAATTTTGCAAACAGTAACAGTCCAAAGAAATACAGTTGCATCTGCTGATGATCATTTTTAGTCACCAACCTAATAAAAAATGTGATAAGCCCAACCATCTGTTTGTCAGTTTACCCTTCACACATGCCAACAGATATTCCCAAATAATGTTGGACTGAGGTTATATTAAACATCCTCAAAATACTCATGGGCCTGACTTTTTAGTTTGTGGGTTCCTGCTTTGACCAATAGTACTAGAGGTTTTGAGTGTTATGGCAGCCTACACAAAGTCTGATTTAATGTCGCTAAAAAAGTCTTTAAAAAGTACTGGGTTGTGGTTTATTGTACTCTAGGTCAAATGCATTGGGTGGTGGCACTGAGGCAGACTAATATTGTATAGTGTTACTTTTGACTCATCATCTTCTGCTTCATGCTGTAGATGACATTTAAATGATGTCACTGGCTTGGCTTTCTATCCTCCTACTGTTGTGTTATTTCCTGGGGACACATGGTCTTATACATTTTAAACCACAAAGTTGATACTGTAAGTGAGCCCACGCCACGTGCCACTACTGTACATCTTCACAATACACACACACACCCACGGGCAGTCACACAGACACTTACGCATGTGCATATAACACCGCCTCAAAACAAATGCTGGGTCATACCGCGGGACCAGGGCGTGTATATGTGTGCACATTAGGACAGCTGCCACTCGGGAGATGGATGGCGTGGGGCAGGAGGGAGATGGATGGCGTGGGGCAGGAGGGAGATGGATGGTGTGGGGCAGGAGGGAGATGGATGGTGTGGGGCAGGAGGGAGACAATCACTTGTGTTGTGATTTTTTTTGCTCTTTTGATGCCTTTTCTCCAGCTTACTTCATCTGTCTTTTTCCAAGACCGGGCATTCAATCCTCATATTACCCTGTCTCCCTGTCATTTATCCAAAGGCATTCAGCTGCAAACGGCCCATCTCCGAAATCAAACTTTATCTTGACTGAGGATCACGGTGTGCCAAACAAAAGGCAATAATCTCTTGTGTATTAACACCCCAATTCAATACATGGAGTCTGTAACTAAGCTACCAACTAGAAGCAAGGACAATGGAGACAGACAGACCAAGATAACATAATTTTGGGTTGGAAGAATTTAGTATAATGCACATTTCATAACTTCTATCTACATACACTAACTGGCTACTATTAGTAGACCTGTAGGTAGGTAGACTGTTTGGCTGTACATAAGCTCGAAATGCCTTGTTGATGGCAGAGGTCAGAGACTAGTTCTTTTTGCAAAAATAAGCTGAAGAAAGGCAATTTTTGGTTTTAATTTGTGATTACAGTAAAGTCTGCAGAAGATGGTAGGTGGGCTACAGCAGCAGAAGACCACAAGAGGCACCAGTTTGACTTTTTACCTAATAAAGTGGCCAGTGAATGCAAGTAAAGAACTATATTTCACAGTGCTACTAAGCTTATAATTTGGTCCCAGCTGTCACAAACCATAGCATGGCATTTGCTCTCAGTGCCCAGTTGGCTTGCCAGCCGGCTGAAGTCAAAGACCACATTAAGGCCACATCAGATGCACAATGAGACCACAGCACAAATCAGATGGGATCATTTGAATTCAGAAATTAATGTAATAGTGTGTGGTCTTCTAAACAAATGAATAATGATTTGAAGGATTTGTGTAATTTATTATTATTTTTGTTTTTTTCAGAATATAATTTTAAAATGTATTTTTTGGTTATTTGACTGTTTCACCTTGGGATTTAATTAAAACTTGAGTTTCTTTTTAATATATCTTAGAAAATGGACGAACAGGACATAATGATCAAAACATTTTACTGATCTCACTAGCCCTGATCATTTATTGTTTGTGAGAGTAAGGCCCAATGCATTTTAATCTGACATCCACACTTTGTCTGAAGAAATACCAAATATTGATCTGGTGTAAATTTGGTGAAGACTTTTTATTCAACATTCAGAAGTTCTATAATGGGTATTAGAAGAAGATTATTAGAAGATCATCAAGCGTTGTTTTTATCATCTGCCCTTATTACATTGAACAGTGAAATTGAAAGTTTATGTTATTTGTAAATACCCCTGAATTACCCTAAAACTATGTTGCGGTGGCAAAGTTGTTTGCAATGTACAGAAGGTTGCCTGTTTGATTCCGTAGACGTAGCAAAACATTTTTCTGACCCCTGTTTCTCAGTGGATACTCCGGGTTTCACCAATCAACCTCAAGAAGTGCACAATAGGCTAATCGATACATCAAGGTCCTGACCAGGATTTTAGTTCAAGATCTGTATAATTGTCCTCTGACGCTACTCTTTTTTGCCCAGTGGCATTTAAAAGGATGGGTCAAATACAAACAATACAAGCACAAGACAGTGAGGAGACTTATCTAAACAGTGATCAACAAAAATGCAGGTTAAACTAGTCCACAACCTTGCAATGGGGAGCAATAGAAAGCCCTCACAAACACATTCATGTCTCCATGGCGATAAACAAACGCACAGCAGTCCTTGACGACTCAACCTCTGTCAATGGTCCAGCCCAGGCGGACATGAATTGTCTCACACTTCTGTTCTGTTCTTGTGATCAGTCTAAAAGGTTCTTTGCTGCAAGATAGACCAACATTGAACCACCCACACAACATCACAACCACAGCATTAAGACTCCATAAAATGAAAGATTAGTATGTACCAATGATGCATAAAATGAGAAGTAATGGCAGCATTGTGTCTCTAATAGATTTTTGAAAACACATTTGTATTTATAGCATCCAATCTCACAGCAGTTCCAGTCAAGCGAACTCCAAAATGGAAATGTACTAAAACATCACATGCTGTACACATACTACATGCTGTACACAGACTACATCTGTACACGGACCTTTTAGCATACAGAAAATGTCAGGTATATTTAAAAAAAAAGAAGTTTTATTTATAGTACTCTATGTAGGTTCAAATTGAAAGTATTTTTTTTAATTTACTACCATGCTCCCACTACTGCACTGTACTCAAGGGGTGAAAGTGGCTCAGGAGGTCCTGCTGTTGTGTCCTTGGGCTAGAAGACACCCACATTGTGTTTGTGATGTGCTTGGTGATGGTTAGAGAGGCCATATGGCAATCACATCTCCATCAGTCTGCCCCAGGCCAGTGGTGGGTAGGAAGCTCTGCATCAATCCAGTTTATTACTACCACCATCACTACAACTGCTAGAAGTACTAGGCAGACAACCCACTTTGCCTTCACAGTCAAAAGTAAAACCTTACGTGGGTTAACCAACTAGTTACTTTCTTTAGTCTTTCCATTATAAAACCCATACCACTTACATAAACAAATAATCCCTTTATGACAAAAGGAAAAGGCCAGTGGGTAACCTTTAAATTAACAAGCTCTATTTTTTATCTAGGCCTACGGCAAGGTGTATATCTGTGAAACAGCCCCATACGTCTGCCACAACTGCTATGGCACCAACAGCCACCTTAATAAGACATTTCTAAGGGTTTATGGTTAACGAGTAATTAAGAGGCCCTGCCCCCAAACCATGATAAGTAATGTCTGAATGTTTTTGCTATTGAGGCATTCTTTATTTGACCTCTTTAATTTGCATATGTACATTAAATATACACTAGCCTGGATCACTGTGCCAAAATTCATGAGCTTTTGTTTATGTTAATCAGGATGGCTCAATTAAAGTGCTCCATTCATCACGTAAGACACGTAGAAGACGTAGGACACGTAGAACATGTAGGACACATAGAACACATAGGACACGTAGAACACGTAGGACATGTAGAACATGTAGAACATGTAGAACACGTAGGACATGTAGAACACGTAGAACACATAGAACACGTAGAACATGTAGAACACATAGAACACGTAGGACACGTAGAACACGTAGAACACATAGGAGACATACAGTAGGACATGTAGGACACGTGGATGCGGACACGGACAGACGTGATTCCATTATATCGCCGAAACTCTTGTTTCACCGATATAATGAAATATAGTGCTATTGCTGATCTGGTCAGTGATTAAAATAGGATCCTGACTGACTATAAATGGCCTCTCGTGTCAAGAGGGCTAATAATGATCTATGAGAAGAAGCTGCTTTAAAAGAGAAAATGTAACCAAGTGTTTAATTGGCTCCCAGTGCTGATACGACAGGCTGTGGCTGTTGATTAATTAATAGCGCATGCTGCTTGTTGGACAGATCCCGAGACAAGATGGTGTAAGGGGGAGAGGGAGCAGTGGCGTGGATCAGAAAGAATATATGATAAAGAAGCAACGCATTATGGGAGAGGAGTATCTATAGGTTTTTTGATTTGGCAGTATGGAGTGAGGATGTAAGAAAACATGTGACAATGCACAAACTAAGTTGAGATTTGCAAAACAAATACAATATTCTAGTATTCTTTTGGACATGGTAACAAGCCTCAACAATACTGGATTTACTGTAGAGTGAGTACCAGGGCTGAACCTCGACTCAATCTTTTTATATTTTTACCGTATTTGTCCACAATTATCTTTTATTAGTTTGGAAAATTATTTTGAGTACACTTTTAAGTCAGATAGAAGATCAATCTGCATATTGCCTTGGTGAGAAGAGTCACAAATAAACCTCTACAATCCTCTGTCTCGCAATCTCTATGCTCTTTGCCTCTATTCTCTTTGAAAATGACTGGAGGCCAATCAGAGCACAGTACAGGGCAGTGCACATGGAGTACTCTAGTAGCACTATTATGTATTCAGCTAAGTCTATTGAAGTGTGAGGAAAAGAGAGGGGAGGGTGACCGGGGCTAAACGTGAAAGTCACATTGGCACAGTGGCCAATCACAGAGCTGCAGGCACAAATGTGAACACACGCTGATATAATAAAGTGAATAGACCCCATAACAGTTTTAAACCATGAAAATGCATATCGCTGTCCCTGAACACTCTTCATGAGGTGTCCCTATGTGAAGCAAATCAATGAGAGATGGCAGCCACATTAGTCACGTTCAACTGTTTTCCGCCGTTCATGTGAGAAATGACATTCATACAACAGCACTGAATCAAAAGTGAATTTCTAATGGAAGCAACAATAGCCTGAATATAGCTAAGTAACTGTAATAACTAGCAATTGTAAGAAAATGAGTGTACCCCGCTTCAAGCCCTAAGATGTCCCGAATCCAGTAGTTTCAAAGATTTGGTGCTGCTCATGTGAAAAATCTCCATCTTGCAGCAGTGACTGAATGAATACCAGGGTGCTTCTCGCACAATGCTGAATTAAAGTCTTTTAGTTTCTTTCATTTCTATTAATATAGCACAATAAGAGCAGAAATTTATAGCAGAGTTGGTGACTTATAATCCTGCAGGTCCTAGTTCATAAGTTCAAATTCAAAAACTTGATCGTGGGTTGTTCTATTGAATATCTAATTGAAAAAAACGACTTATGCAGCCTATAAATTGTATATCCAAGCACTATAAACTATTGACAATTACCAGCAATTACATATATCAAAAATATGTGGATGAATAAATAAATGTTGTCCATTCCTTCACGTTTGCATTCAGAAAACAATATAGAACATCTATCGAACGAGATACAATGGCAGGTACGTGGGAAGGAAGAACAAAGACAGAGGCTTGACGTTAGAGGCACTATTGAATTGAGCGTAACCAAGTGACCGGAGGGAATATTGTGAACAGCAACCACTTTTGAGTCAGCAACCAACTCCTTCAACTACAAAGACAGAATATATGGAAGAAACAGAGGGGCAACAAAAGAAAGGCATTCCTTGTTCAGCACTTCATTTGAGCAGGTTTGAGCAGGCTGCATCTAATTACCACAGATACCCACCCAGGAACAAACAGCAACTTGTTAGGGGCAATGAACCCCTATGTTTCAGTTCACTAACCTAGACTTGCAGCTGAGACCATGCATTTTTATCAGTAACTGAAGCAAGCTCTCATCCACTTACTCCATAGTGAATTATACAGAGCCTAAGGTTTTACACTCACATCAAGGAAGTGTCTAGTATTAAGTGGGGGCACTTCTGTTGGCTGGTAACGGGGGTTATGTATGAGAGCAATAACAGATGAACTTCTACAATACGGTTCTAAAAGTACATAGGGATATAGAAACAGTGGGCAGGACAATATATTATTTTGAATACTGGATTTTTCATATATATTATTTATTACTGGACATACAAAGACTTTACAATTCAACCTCTACTTTATATACATGTAACGTTTAGGATTGCAAGTTAAAACAACATAAAAATATACAGTAGTTTGTTCACACTGAAAAGGGCTATACTATATATATATATCTATTGTCATAATGTAAATGGTGTTCAACTGGCTGCATCAGTGTTATCTAAGTCATTGTGTTACTATATATTGAGTGCAAATAAAAAGCAAAGTAAAGACGACCTTGAAGAACCATTTATGCCACTGTCTATATAAAGATTTGTACCAGAGATCTATTGTTTCTACTGTGCCGTTCAATTCTTGGTATTGGCTTTCAGCACCACGGACAGCAGCCCACTCATCTACAAGTCTCTTACAGGAAACACAAGGGCGCTGCTAGACATTTCCTCTTGGATGCGTCACTGTTTGAATGGGGCACAAATCTATTGTTATGGACTGGGATTAGTGGTTTGAAAGAATGTGTGTAATGTTGTTAATGTTCCTAAAAAGGCCAGGAGTGCATCCCACAAGGGTAACCGCACAAATAGAGGCAATGCTTCTCAATAGTAACATTCAAAGATACAAAGCACTTAACACGAAGCTACTTTTGATTGTTTGAACAGTTTTCAGCTTACTGTACTCACAACATGTCATTATTCTGAAGGTATGTTTAATGTTTAAGTTAATAATCAGCCAATCTTGGTGTAAATGCTCTCAGCACTAGCCTCCCCCACAGGAAAGTTGTTTGCATTAAGATAATGGTTGTTTCATGTTAACTTCAATTATTGCTATATTCATTTAAAACCTAACCATAAGACAATATCAAGAGAAGAGGTTGTATATTCTCAGTAAAACAGCAGAACCACAGTACAGTGTGTTTCGGTTAGTTCAAAACAAAGGCACAATGCAGTAGACTCTGGCAAACCTCACCCTCAGCTGGTGCCAATGGGCAAATGGTAAGGACACAGGGCAGTACAATGACATGGTGAATTTAATTAAATGAATAAACTGATTTAAAGGGGATTGGCACAGAGGCTTCAGAGCTGACAGGCCGACTCTCCTCTACTGTATCTGTACTAGTCTGAGCTTAAAAGCTTCAACTTTTTCCTGTTAGGGGTTATTGTGGGTGCCTGAAGTCTGTCACAACAACTATGGGCCTTAGGTGGGGGAACATCTTAGACAAGTTAGTCACAGACAGACAACCATTCGTTCACTAGGGGCAATTTTAGATTTACCAATTTCTCCTGGTATGTTTTGGATGGTGGGAGGATGGCAGCGTACACAGGAAGGACCCACAGTAACACAGGAAATACATGCAGACTCCTCGGTAAAGATTACGTTTTGGATGTTTCTTAAAAAGCACTATTTAGTCAATCACAGGGGAAAAAAAAACGCAAAAAGTGAAAGTAATTGTTTCCTTATTCAGTCAGCACGCGTGTCAATTTCAGCAAAGTGAGCTACGATGTGGGTGCACACTTAATGGATAGTATTAGCTGTGCTCTGACCCATGGAAAAGCAAAGCCAAGATTCCTTCACAAATGAAATTCTCTCGCGCCCGTTCTCTGATGACGGTGAGATGTAACAATGTTGTCGGGTCGCCTGACTCTGCTCTTTCATGTGTCCAAATTCTATTTTAAATGCGGAGGGGAGGTATCACAGCAAAAGCAAAATGATAGCAAATATCTGAGGTAACAGGAAAAAAGACGCTTTGTAAAATTGTGCCGGGGCGTTCTACTGCTGTTAGTGGGTATTTTTAGGGCTCCCTGAGGAGAAATGAAGCAGTCCAGTAACGAGTGACGAGCAAGTGGGTAACCTGGTTTTTCAGGGCCACAAAAAGAATGTGAATCCCAAGTGAGGCGTGCACAAGACTCTGGGAAAGGCGTCTTTCTGGAGGTGGCTTTGTACTGTCTCGACTCGTTTCACTTATTTTACTATTGCTCCCAGCTGGATTCAATTATTGACGGCTACAGTGTCTCTCTTCCCCAGTCCAACCTCCAAATTACAATGTATTTATGCATCAAACATTGTTCAAGTACGGCATGGACTTGTGTAACGTTATAATAACATTACAAAACTAGAAGTAATTGAAGACCAAATACTAGACCTGAATTCAAAACTGTGATTTTTTTTTTAGTTCAGGGGTAAATGCTCTATCCATTCAGTAATTTCTAATAAATAAATAAATAATCCTTGAATATGCACCAATTTAATCTTTTTTTCTCTTTTTTTAAAAATGTCTTCATATTATAATCTTTTGGTTTCCTGCTCAATGATTAGACGGAAACAGCTGGAACAAACCAAGGTACTTTTATGTATGATATAGACCTTGCCCTCCACAGTCAGCACATCATCTGCAATAGTGAGTGGTCATATTATTATTACAAAATAGTTACATCACTCCTGTCTCCTAAGCAACCAGGTGTCCTTTAGGAACAAAAGTAATGCAGAGGCATGTCATGTTATGTCATCCGCAGGCAGAGATAAAGTGTTCAAGGTCCCATAGCTGGAATCCTTTGCTAACAACAAATGCAGGCAGTGGTCAATGCAAGCAGACAGGCCAGGCCAGGAGAGGGAGATTTAAGAGAAAAGTTTGGAAAGAGATCTAAAACTTTGCAGTGCTGAGTCATCCAAAAACAAAACTGCAAGCTTTTATGAAGGTGGGTTGTGCACGGAAAGAAAGAAGCAATGGTCAGTGACTTAGCTCAAGGATAAAACATCCTTATGTAATGGAAACTCAGATTAATTTGAAAACAACCACAATAAAAAAATAGGAAGATTTACTTTTGTTAAGATTTATGCTTGTTCAAAGGAAGTAGCCTCCCTGGTCACTATTAGGTACACCTATTCAACTGTTAAGGTAAAAAGCCTCACATAGTATATCTCTAAGGCTTACAAAGAATTGTCTAACTATGTAGTGAGAAAACCACCTCAATGTCACTTTGTAAGGTGCAATGTGTTCCTAATAAAGTGGCCAGTGAGTGTATACAGGCTATGAAAAGGGAACAATGGAAACACTTTTCCCTGAAATTCTATTACATACATGTTGTGTAAAAGTTACATTAACCTTAATTACATTTGAACATGTAAGCAAATAACAAAAACAGCGTAGGTTTTAGGTAAATATTCCCACATAATTTTTTCCTATAAACTATATGGACTATATTTATCTAAAACGACACTGTTCATGTAATTTGTTTGTTGTGACATGTTCAAATATAAATAATACAAATATGAACGTATGTAATAGAATTATGTGGAAAATTCAGATGTAATAAAATTACTTAAAGTCATCATTTGAGTTTTTGAGTTTTTTGGAGCTCCAAAATGAGAGAGTAGTGGAGATGGAGCATTAATTTGAGCTAAAAGCCTATCAACTGTGAGTGTGCAGTAAATAGTTTTCTACAGCTCAAACTCAGTGGCCAGCGCCATTTGTCTGGTAATTCTGATAGATAGCAGATGTCCAGATTACATATAATCTAACATGATTGTAGATGTCAGTGAAAGGCCAAACGGCTGTACATATTTCATCTCTGCAATTCATCAGCGCCTTCATTGATCAAGATCTAGGGTGTAGTTTTGTATAAACCCGTCCATTATGCCCAACTGGTTCTTATTTGGTTAATTAGATTGTATGTACATACGGTATCTTAGCCATAGTAATACTGCTTATAGCATAGTCATAAGCTAAAATACAAAGACTATGGTCCTAGCTAGCAGTGTGCCCAAACCAGGACTTAAAAGGGATCGTTTAGTTCAGGGGGGAATGCTCTGTTCCTTTAGTCCTTATATCTCAAAGCATATGACATCTTGTGGCTGAAGTTAGCATCCTTTACTTACCTCTATGGCAATAAAGTTTAGTTGCAATGTTTTAATTTACATTTTCTGAACCTTTCTGAATCTCTTGATTTATTTGATCATGTGTAATTAGCTGTTACCTACATACACAATAAACAAAAAGGATAACAAACACATGTGTACTGTATCTAGGCAAAACATCAAAAGCTATAAAACTGTATTGGGAGAAAACCATGGTCTGCATGTAATTCTGCATCTGTGCGTGTTAGAACCTGGTTATCTCTTAAAATATCATGTCAATAGCGAGGCTACTTCTCCTGAAGTTATCAAGCCACAGACACAGACACCATTTTGAACCGCCATAAACAAGATTAGTGAAGCCGTATTTTATAGCTGCCTGTCTGGACATTACCCAAGACAAATGGGATTTGGAGGCGAAGGCTGACCTCCACTATGTATTACTGTTTCCATTCGATAGATGCTAGGCCACACAAGGGACACAGTGGCCTCTTGCAAGCTTATACTGAACCAAAACATCTAACAAAGAAATCCATTGTTTAATTAAAATGTTTGCCTTTTACAAAAGCCAGTCCTAAATGAAAAAAACCTGATATATTTAATGACAAGGAGAAGTATGCATGTGACTACAAAGATGTCTATAAATATTACAACGGTCACTAAGGTCTCTGCTTTCATTTAGCTGTTTTCTATCTTATAAAACCTGATGAACAACTTTGCAAATGTTCATGCAAGAAAATTAAGTAACACTGCTCTAAAATTATCTTTAGTGGTTATTTGTACTGTGAAGTGAGCAGTTTTTACAGTACAATTGTGACATAAGCCCACTGCCTAGGCTTCGTTAGTAACTGTATCTTCAGCTGGTTTAGTTACACAAAACTGATGAAATGGAGGAACGAAAGTACCTGTCCTTAAACATTGTAAACAAGCAGACTTTTGAAGGCAAATCATGGTCACCTGACTGGTTTTAGATGCTCATATTGCTACATAATGATAGTAGGAAAGTCTAGCTTGGCTTATGGGATTTTGCATACATTGGTAATCTGTAGTATGTGGGCACTGTGTCTAGGTAAGATTCACTGTAAATGTGCGTCAGCCCTTAATGTGAAATCATACAGAGTAAGATAAATGACCTCATATTCTCACGACTACACTCTCACGGAAAAACACAACATCATCAAGCAACATTGTGAACACTCTGGGTTATTAGCAACGAGACAGCTTCTAAAATCCCTTTAACAATAGTGTAACATATGGATTAGGATGCACACATTGCTGTAGTGAAACAATGCTATTCTCTGCCCTGGCTGTACCACTGTTTGAGAACTACTATCTTAGTCTTTTAATTCATCAACAATCCAAGCTCCATGTTTCCCAATCATTTGGACTAAGCACAATGAATCGATTTATCAGAGGTTTATTCATTTATGCTAATTCCTTCACGTCTGCCACATAGTGAGAACAATCATTAGCGAGCAGAATTTAAGCTGCCAGAACCTCAGACTGATTCAGACAGTACCAGGCCATGTGATTAGAAATATTCACACTGGATTATGCCTTAGATGCACCCTGATATGAAGTCTTACCTATGGAGCAGGAAATTAGCATGAACAGTGGGTTATCTTAGCTAAAATCTAGATGTGAACATTACTTTTTCACAGTTGGGATCCTAGTCAGTAGACTACAAGCTATACATGTGTTAAAAGAAGTCATATCTTGAATAATAATACAGGAGGATTGACTATGCACTCACTTTATTAGGTATTACCTGCTACATTTTTGCCACATTTTTGTCACCCTGTGCATTCACAGATGGTCTTCTGCAGACTTGTAAAGAGTGGTTATCCGAGCTAATGTTACCTTTTTACTATTTCAAACCAATCTCGTATTTGCATTTTCAGTCAATTGTTTTCAAACCATCTCCAAAACCCTAGATATGGTTGTAAGTGAAGATTTCTCCAAACTTCAACAGTCACCATGTTCAAAGTCTGGGTGACTTTGTATAACTAAATATAGTGACTTAATGTCATGTGATAGACTTTATTAGGTATTAAGCTCACAAGCAGATACATGTCATTACCTACAAAAGTGTATATAAATGAGTATGCAAGGGCATTGTTTTTATTCACCACACTTCATAATATTGCTTTATGTGTATTCAGGAGCTCGATCACGTTACAGTTGTGTTGCCTGCAGAGAGAAGACTGATTAGGCACCAGGGACCTTAATATTCCTTGTATAAATTACAAGAATCTCCAGTTTCTTCCTAGTAAGTAATCTTTTAAATGTCAAATTAAATTAATAATAGACTTCCCAAATGTAGATTCAATTCACTCCTGCTTCGCTTTTCAACAAAAGATAGGTTCAATCCTTGAGCCGGTTGACCAAGTAATCTCACTCCCCTTGTTACCATGGGTTCTCTATGGCAATTCTGGCTTCCTCCAACCCTTCAAAAACATCAAGGTGTAGATGAATTGTTGAGGGTATTGATGCACGAATTGCAGTTTTAATGACAATTGTCACTTTCTAATACATACGCTATACATTTAAATATATTACCCAGAATGCATCAATATTTAAGTGTTGCAAACACAGGGGTGATTATAAATAGAACAGTTCAGGTTCTAATCAGGTTCTGTATGAGTCTGTGTTTTAAGTCTCAAAGGAGGCACCACTGTTCTCACAGAAACTACTCTCAATTTAATAACCCTTGTCAATGTCAGTTTAAACAATGCATCAGAAAAACACCTTAACTAGCAGCACGGTGTTACAGCGTATTAAGCATGCCCCTTGATTTGTTGACAAAGTATGCATGCATTGTTGAAAAAGTCCACTTCGGGAAAAAGCTCAGATGTATGTCCTTCTAAGGCCCTCTTTTCCCCTGCCCCTGACCACGCCCACTTGACTCTACAAGCAATGCTCCTGTCCAAATAGCAAAAGGTGAAGCCAATTGTTTTTGTTCACAGAAGGTCAGTGCCTCAGCATGCAGGATTTCTCAAACGTGTGTGAATGAAACCAAACAAAACTACTTCCATGTTTTTGATTGATTGAAGAGTTAGCATATTAGCGCCCCTTTAAGTCCTGACATTTTCACATCTTAGAAAGGATTTTAACTGAGATACTGTTCTGAAGTGTATATTAAAGTATATAAAACCAGCACTCCAAGCTAAATATAATGTAAAAAAAAAACATAAAAATAAGTCTATGTGACTTTAGTGATTAGCAGGTAGCGAGGCCGACATGATTCACTCTGCTTAAATTAGCTACCCCTGACAGAGGCCCCCCGAGAGCTCAAAGACTGGATGCTTAAAAAGTGAAGCGTATGCTAATCAAGTAACATTTTAATACAAGAGCTAAGATCAAAATGGCATAAGGAATGGTGATGTGACTTTTTCACGTCACTAATAGTCTACTAGTGTGACGCTAATTCAATCAAATCTGTCTTGAGGAAGTTAAACAGCTAAATAAGGAGTCATCAAAACTCAAACATAAATAATAAAGTTGCACACAGCGTGGTCTGCTATTGTAGCCCACCTGCTTCATGTATTGCATGTATGTCAGAAAAATGCAGTTGTTATTTGTGCAAATGTTGCCCATCTCAAATCAGTCACAGGATATTCTTTGTAACCTAAACCTTATTGTACTTTTTATTATATGTTTATTATATTGTTACTTATCTCTTTTTTGCACACTTTTTTATGTACTATTACTGCATGCTACTAGTACTTCATGACGATCTTAGCGAGTCTAATGGTTCTTCCGATCCAAAGCATTTCATTGCATTTTTTGACCCTGTGCTGAATGTGCATATGACAAATAAACTTGAAACCTTGAAACATGGGTGTACATACCAGTAGATTGTCAATGTCTGAAATACTCATTTAAAATTGATTTTGAGCAGGTGAAATAATGACTTGGCTCAGGTATCAGATTGTATGCAGCCAATACAACAGGCAGACAAAACAGTAGAGATTACGTTTTTCAGGAAGAATGAGGACAAAATCATTCTACCTCAACAGCTCTAATTATTATGCTGTATTTACCTGGTATGGTCCTGGTTCAGGCCTGGATTGGTTCTTGTTTACTCCTGGTTTAGGTTACGATCTTAGATTACATTTAATTATATTAGAACCTCTGTGACCTCAAAGCTGCTTCTCTTTTATGTAGCCTATATAAGCCAATGGCAACTGGGAGGCAATCAACTCAAGGTTCTTTGCATTTGCAGTAAAAGCTTGGTCTGGTCCAATCTGGGGTTTCATATAAACAACTATTTCTCACAACCTCCAGGCAATCGCATTAATATTCAAGCTCTTGTAACATATACAACAGGCTTACAGTATCATCCAAAAAACAGAAAAGCTTGTGAGATGAATATAAAATGCAGCAACAAAATTAGCGCAAGACTTGTCCAATATAAAATGATTCTTTCAAACATATAATAGCATGACATTTTTAGCATACCTGTTTTGGTTATCATCCTAAGCAGTTCACTGGTGAAATCTCCCCATCACCAATATTTGTCCAATGACAAGGTGTGGAAAACCGGGTTATTGCAATGGTGAATTCAAACGACAATCCTATTCGCTTCACTGAGTTGTAATATTGTTTCTGCCAACTCAATCACTGACTAATATTTCCATTAGCATGCTCATCGGTCCAAAACAACTAACATAAGCTATACAACAATGGGGCTATAGCCTAGTTGTGTGGTGACCGCTTTGCAGCTGAAGTTGAAGGTTGCCATCGAGCTGTATCCATGTGTGTGTGACGCTGACGCTCACTTAACAACATACACGCAGGCTATTATATTCATTTTTGATCACACGAGCTTATTATAACATGGATGTGACTGACACGTGTGCAGTCTCCCCGCTAGTGTCTGGTGCGCACAAAGACGCGGATGATGCAAAACAAAAGCTTATCGCCTAACTTACCCTCTTATCGGTTCAGAGATGCCATCGCCTTGGAGGCTCGGAGCTGAAGGGGGGGTAGACTTATTGCACACCCCCGGAACAGAAAGCGATCTCTTTTGTTCCGCCGTGTGTCCAGGAGAAGCCGGTGAAATTGTATTGGTCGTGGTTCACGTACAGCGCGGACAATCACGCCTCTTGTAGCCAACTGAGGAACACATCTCACGCCGTGGAGCTCCACTACAGTCGGTGTGGGATGCTGATAATGATGAAGAGGAGGAGGATGTTGTCGCGGGAATATGAGTCTCTCTCTCTCTCCTCTTTAACGAGAGCATCTACGCACGGCCTTAGTCACCGTGTATTTACAGGCAGAGTCAAGGCAACGCGCAGGAGCATCTCTGGAAGTCGATACACAATGTATGAGGTTAGGTCAATGGATACTAGCGCACAAAGGCTACAAATCATTCTGAATAGGCTTAATTGGAGTTTTTAAAAGTCACTGAATCAGAACCATATTTATATTGCTATAGCCCTATATCAAGGGTGTCCAAACTATGGCCCGGGGCCCAAATGCGGCCCACAGAGCAATTTTTTGTGGCTCTCAGGCTTACCTCTCAATTGGCTCAAATGCTCTTTTTTACTGCATTTGACCCTACATAATCCAAGTCCACATTTCTGTGTGGTTATTGTTGTAATATAGAGGGACAATAAGTGAATAAACCTGAACATAAGTGAAGTCAGAAAACAGATTCAACTGAAGGGGACTTTTGGTGAAGCGAAATCGGTCACCTCTGCAAGTGGCCCTCCTCGGTATACATTTCTGACATGTGGCCCTCAGTGAATAAAGTTTGAACACCCCTGCCCTATATGCATACAGATGTGTGGTCAGTTTGGGCTTTGTATCCCCACGCTGGTTTGTGAGTCTAAAAGTCCTCTTAATGGATTCAGGCTTCCACATCCAAAGACATGCACAGATAAGTTTGTCCCATTGCAGATTTGCTCAGACTTAATGTTGTTGAAATTCACTCTTAATACAAAATACACAACAGCGGACATTTAACCCTATTGCCAAACAGCTAATTCCCAGTATTTCCTACCTTCTTGTCAAATTACATTATTTTACTAGGCTATTAGTGTTGTTTCTGTGGTTGATGATTTTAATGATTTTGAATTGTTGTCATTATTAGAAACAAAGAAAGACGAGTCAATATTTTGTCATTTTTTCTTGAGGGGGGTCCAGTCCCACAGAAGGAAGATTTGCTCCCTTGGCGGAGGTCTGCACCCTCCGAGTCCTTTCTAGTTACCGCTGTTTCTGTGTCAGTGGCTAACATTGACCAGAGTGTACCTCGCCTAAGGCCCATAGTTTTTTAATAGTCTCCTGTCAATCACAAATATGAATAAAAAATGGAAAGAAATTCATATCCACATCACATCAATACAATGTGTAGTTGGAGTAATTAGATTTTTTAAAAAGTAAATTAAAGATTCCCACACCTTTGACATAATGAACACAGTTTGTTTGTTGTCAGACTGAGTTCAGGTCTGGACTTGAATCTAAATTGCACCTCCCACATCAGTCCCAGTTGTGGCCTGTTAATGCATTTCTCCTGCAGAGCTCTTTTAATATTTCTATCTCTTTGTCAATGTCAGTGTAAAAGTTTGATACAGTAAAATGATTGATAAAAAGATTGTGTGTCTATTAAACATGAAAGAACAGCAGATCAAACACAGTGGATCACAAAATCCAGGCTTATTTTTAGAGGAAAAGATTATTGACCTGGCAACAATGCCTCTGTGTATTCAAGAGTCCGTGCATTTGCAGCACTGAAAGACAAACAGAACTGAAACATGAATCGCTGTATCATATGCTCACTGGCCACTTTATTGGGTAGTCAACAATATTACATAAAGTCAATGAATGTATGCAAAAGACTTGGCATAAGACAACATGAAGCAGGTGGGCTACAGCAGCAGAAGACCACAGCCAGTGTCACTTATTTAATTAGGTACAAGGTCTGCCTGATAAAGTGACCAGTGAGTGTATGTGCTAAAACGATCTGGACACAAGATATCCACAACATTGACAGTAAAACTATATACATTTTTTATAAGGGTTAAAGGTTATAATATCCAATCCAATAATACATCACAGAATGAAATGTGATTGGATGACACAATAGCAGATAATTTATAATAATAATAATTTTTATGTTGTTGTATGTTCATAGTGATTATAAGTGTTATGTAAAATCCTAACACCAACTTGATTGCTCAAAGTCTGAGAAAGATCTGACGTTAATAGTTGAGTCTCTTGGCTTTTTATGTACCATATTATTGGACAAAATCAGGACTAAACAAAGACTTAGCCAAGTCTAAACCAGATCTCCACATCTAAACAAAGGTTAACCAACCAAAATAGGGATGCCCTGATACCGACACTGGATTGGTGCCGATCCAGGCCCAGTAGTTTGGATTGGTGGATCGGTGAAAGAGGCCGATACTGGAGCCAATATTATTTATACTTTATCGTTATGAGCGGATAAATAATGCAACAAATTACAATACTGTACTGTAAATCGCAAATTACAAAAACTAGACATTTTGAATGTCATCTGGTCTTAGTCATATTAAATTTTAGGTTTCATAAAATAGATTTATTAAAATGATATTACAAAGTTAGCATTAGTATCAGTGGATATCGGTCGATCCAAAAAGCCCAAATATTGGCTATATTGGCTCTAAAAGAAACACTAGCCCATGTACCACCAATAATCCCTCTATCACAGTCAGAGAACCACATCAAGCATACTTTATTGAAGAATTATTTTTCTTGGAACAAGTGAGTCATAGCATCAAAATACAGTTTATTAAATACAGTTATTTGTGACCAATTGAATCAAATAGGCCGGCCACATCTGCACCAAACAAATTTCCATCATTGAGTTGCTGTTCATTTACCCAGCATGCTGTGCCCAACAACCTCTGACTAACCCCCAATGTATAAGGACAGTCAAGCAGCAAACAACAAAAGACTCCCTAGAAAAACCCTGAGTACCACCAATGCTACCTGTGCCACAGTTTGAGAACCATTACTTCAAGGTTAAGCAGGCAATCTTTTCAGTAAGTCCCTGGCATGATGGCATCTACCATCTAAATCTAATCTAACCTAATCAGTATTTGTAACTGAAGTGACCAATTATATCACATAATTGTGTCACACAGGGGGAAGTTTCCATCAGACTTGTTGTCCACTTGGCCGTGGTGGGCCCGACAAGGCTCTTACTGGATACGCAACAATGTATATGGCTGATGAGAGGAGTTATTTGTTGACAGGTGGGAATCAGAGCTGGTCATTGGCAGGAATGTGGGCTGACGGAAAAACACTAGGGGAGGCCATAACTCTCCCCCTTCTGCACGTCTCGCACGCCCGCCGAGCAGTAAACCACTTAACTAAATGTGTCTCTGCGGCAACAACAACTTAAGCAACCACAATAGTTTAATCAAGCCCGGGCTATTTACTTTGTAGTATTAAATATAGAACACCCATGATGCTGGTTGTCAATACCAAATATATTTTTATATGGACAGTAAGATAGGTCGATAATGATAGGAGAATGGTAGGGGGCCCAGGTGACTTGAGTCTATCCTAGCAACTATGGGCCTAAGATGGGGACAGGACAAAAAAATACCCCCTTAACATACCTCTCAGCCAATGAGTCTAGAGCCAACAAGAGAAATCTGTTTTAGTATCAGCTCGGAACCACTAATATACTATTACACACTAATATAGTACCTCTTCCAGGTGTTAACGCTGAATTTATTAAGTGTGAAAACCAGGCCAAACCAGGCTGAATAGAGACAATAATTCATTTTCACTATAATATACTATATTGGCAAATTAGAGTCATCAATTGTCCTCAAAATAGGCTACATGTAGTATTTGGGTACTGGGTAGAAATAGAAGTACCCATAATATTATTGTAATTGTTTATTTATTTGATAGGAAGCATTAATAAGGTTATAGGATACACATGTGATGCTTCAGTAACAAGAGAAACTACATATTTTTAACAGATATGACAAAAGTGACCAAAGTAGTAGACAGCCTTTTAAGCCTTAGAGCAATTGTTTCCAAAAGTGAGCCATAAAAAGGTGTAAGGAATGACAGTAAAATGCAACAAAACAGAAGAATTTTGTCTAAAATATGACACTAGGACTAATCATAAAACAGTAAGAGTCATTTGAGAACCAATGAAGAAAGTTAAATGATTTACTTAAAGTTGCATCTGCCCAAGTACAAGTAAATACTGTCATATTCAGTTTAAAAAGCTTTTACTACAGACAGTTTGAATCAATAATGCACCCAATGAAGACGCTATTTTATTAAATTGCACAAGACAATCTGAAATAGTTGCTTTGATCAAATGTAACAGTGATGTGTGACATTTATCTCCAGTAAAGGATTCTCTTTTAAAGTCGAAGATTTTGTTTACCTGCTTCTCTGCTGTTACTATGTTATATGTCAACCATATTTACAGTACAGACTCATAGGATTGAATGGGCCGTCCAAACTGACAATAACCAGAGCTTATGTAATGGAAGATGTGACCTGGACAGTGTGTTCCCTGGCAATGGCATTTCTGTTATAAACCATTAGGGGGCTGGTAGGCTATCCAGTGAATCATATGCAGACGGTGAACTTTTGTCGAACAGCACTCGAGGAGATAAAGTGGTATGAGCATAGCATGTAAATATGTTTACACACAGAGTGGATAGACATACACACACATGAACTGTTTAGATACACAGATATGACAAACGTTGTTTTAACTTTTAGCTAAACATTTTTAGCCTAGCTTTTGTCATGTGAAAGCAACCCAACATACATAATTTGTACCCTGAAATTAATTTAACTCTACATGCCTAGCCGAGGGTGTAAGGTTAGTGACCAGGAGCCCCGGTGCAAGGTAGTACAGACTAGTAGTAGTTTAGTCTCAGTTTACATCTTATACCAAGTTAGATCGTATTTGACTGATGCATTTTTACAAATTAAGTCTGAGTGAGTCATTTAATTTTACTTATGGACGTTTAGAAGTGATGTTAAATGACAAAATGATCATTAGTACAACAGTCACATTTCTCTGAGGCACTGTCTCTAGTCAACAACATGATCCCGCCTTCTCGCAGTTTCTATTGGACAATCTCCAAGATAAATAAACATATCCTGGCTGCTGATTGGCTAACGTTTCTTGGCTCTTCCCCTCCCTGCCTCCTCAGACTCTCAGTGTTATCCAGTTGCCGAAGTATCTAGCCTTTAATACTGTGTTATGACCACACTAATGCGAATGAAATGAAGTTCGTTCGGTTTATTATGAAAAACGCCGCCTTGGCGAGCGTGCCTAAACATATTGAACATTTCTCAAAATTTTCTCCGTCGCCGTTGTCCATGAAGCAGTTTCTGGATTTCGGTGAGTAGTGGCCGAACGACTTTCACATGTCATATTTGGGGTTGTGTGAGTCAGCTGTTTGGAAATCTATATTATAATTCAGTATTCAATATAATGAACAGAAATCTATTGAAAAAATATAAGCTGGTTATGTCAATTTGCGAGATTGAACCAGAATACCCGCGCTAAGGTGCTCATGCCTGTGTGTAGTTTATGCTCTAGTGCAGGGAGGTTGCATCAGCACTACAGCAGCTGTGTGGGGTTCACGTATGCTGTTTTAGATCACATAGACACTAATGCCGATTTTGTATTGCTGAAATATGTGTAGCATGTTTGAAAACCACACAGTAATGTAGAAATGTGGCTTTTCCTATAATCAGTGTCCCTTTTTGCCCTAGGGTCCATCAATGCCTGTGAAAAGACATCATTTGTTTTTCTGAGGCAAGAGCTCCCAGTCAGACTCTCAAACATCATGAAGGAAATCAACCTATTACCAGACAAACTCCTCACTACCCCTTCTGTTAAAATGGTCCAAGGCTGGTAAGTTCAAATTGTAGTTCCAGCATGTATCTGAGCTAACATTACCCTCAAAAGAAAGGTCAAAAGTGTTTATTAATATCTTATTCTAAAGCCTGGTTTGATCCTCTGTTGTGGAAAGA
Source organism: Philypnodon macrostomus (assembly GCA_036025475.1). Lineage (NCBI taxonomy): Eukaryota > Metazoa > Chordata > Actinopteri > Gobiiformes > Eleotridae > Philypnodon > Philypnodon macrostomus. The sequence continues at coordinate 32,768 of JAVQKC010199552.1, read as the reverse complement.
GCAGCTGCGGACTTGTTTACTTCACAGCAATACGTCATGTCTTGAATTACAAAAGCCCCCTTTGACCAAGTTGAACATTTTCCAGGAGCTGTGTTAGAGGGAGGGGGCTAGAGCTGTCAACTTTGCCCTAGTTTTCCCTCAGTGTGTCACATGACCCAGCTATAAGCATGGCTTGTTCCTTTCTCTGTTGGACACATAAAGACTTTGAGATACTTTCTATAGTTAGTTAGATAGTTTAGTCATTAGTACCATCTTGGAAAATATTTGCGTCCCCATGTACCATTTTATTGGACTAAATTTGAGCATAAAAGAAGACTAAACCAGGTCTAATCATAGTAATAAATAGGTGATAATGCAAAATATAAAAAAGATCCAAATAAGGACTTCCCCAACCCCAAAACAGGAAGAAATTGTGGGGTCCCACTAGATAGATCTTCTGTACCACCAGTAATTGTACCACAGCTTGACAGCCATCACATAATGTTGTAATAATCTGTTTCTGCTCTAATAATACCTATTTTTTGTGTTCAAACAGGTATATTCAGAGTTTGATAGACATCCTAGAGTTTTTAGACAAGAATCCTGACGACCACAGAGTCCTGGGAGAGTGAGTAATGTTCAGTAACATTAATTTAATAATAATGATTCATAACCTGACAAGTTTAGTAGTGTTGTTTCCCGATGCTAAACCAGTGTGGCAGGTGATATATACATATAAATAATTGTTCGGTTTTCATTATGCTGAAAGATTAGATGTCTATCTTACAACATCATTGCATTTGGCAATTAGTTTGTGTCTGAATATATGTTTGACTTTTTTCTCTTGCAGGTTTGTTGATGCTCTAGTGACCATCAGAAACAGGCACAATGATGTGGTGCCGACCATGGCTCAGGGTATTATTGAGTACAAAGAGGTTTTCCCACAGGACCCAGTCACCAACCAGAACATCCAGTATTTTCTAGACCGCTTCTACATTAGCCGCATCTCTATACGAATGCTCATCAACCAGCACAGTAAGTCACAACGTCTAAATGAAAAGGCTCAAAACATGTGAGCTTACAAACTGTGTTAAATGTAACATATTTTATCATTATCATCTAAATCATATTTTTTGTCATAATATTTGCTTTTGCTCTTGCTTATTTAAGGCTTCTGTATTTGATAATCTTGCTTCATGTGCCATGTTTACATAATGGTCATGTTTTTTTTTCTGCAGCTCTCATATTTGATGGCACCACCAACCCAGTCCACCCCAACACTATCGGCAGTATAGACCCCCACTGTGAAGTCTCAGATGTAATCGAAGGTTAGTATATTAAATTTAAAGACAGTCCTAAATAGCATGCTATGTAGTATGGTATCAACACCACATTTTAACCAATTAATGCTGTTTTTGGTGTATTTTGTGCTGAACATTTTACAACCTTATTTGTTCCAGATGCCTTCCACAGTGCCAAGATGCTGTGTGACCAGTACTATCTGCGCTCTCCGGAGATGATTCTACAAGAGAGAAACGGTAAGACTACATTACAATTGTTGTAGCCTCTTCATTTGTTCAGCAACTCCACTTACACTGCCAAAAGCAAAACCATTATTGGTACAGATGGTGTTCTCTCAAACTCAGTTAACCCCTTTGTGTGTGTCTATGGACTATGTGTCTTTATGGAAATGAGCATTCAGCCAGATGGACTTGAGGGCCCGCTAATTATAGCACCCAAGCTGAAGTAACAGTCTAAGTGGGTCCTGCTGACTGCATCTGACAATATTGACACAAAACCCCTTCTCTTTCCATCCTCTCAAAGCACACAACCAGAGCAGAGGAGAATAATTATCACTGATGGGGGAAAAACAACAGTGTGATGGATATTGAATTGTAAATGAAGTACATTAACTTTTTTTGTCTAATTGTGCAGGCAAGAAGAAAAACCACCCAGTAAGCATTGTTTATGTGCCATCACACCTGTACCACATGCTGTTTGAGCTCTTCAAGGTATGACACAGAAAAAGTGAAATCTATTTCTATTGTTTTATCACTGTGTTGTTTACATTGAAAACCATGGATTGTTTTTTATGCAGAATGCAATGCGTGCCACCATTGAGACTCATGAAAACAGTAAAGAGCTGCCACCTATCCAAGTTATGGTGTCTCTTGGAGGAGAAGATATGTCCATTAAGGTTTGTGGTGCACATTTTCATACTATGAACTGAAGTAGTATTATGATTGTGTGTGTTATGTATTGTCCCTGTAGCATTGTGTCTTGAGCAAGGAAAAAAACACTGGACAAATATTGGCTTCGTGATTTTGTACCTTGTTTTGGCCACATTAGCACTTCAGGCAGTTTTGTTAAAAATATGGTTCAGCAACTACAAAGACAGTTGATTGAAGCATGGTACAGTTTCACCCGGTGGCACTACTAGACAGGAAGACTGTAAAAACATTGAATTCTGTATAATACAAGTAAACTAACTAAAGATGAACAAATCAAATAAAACTGTAAATTGGAAGATTGTAGTGTATCAATTTTCAGTGTCTACAAGGCATAAAATCTAGTCAATAGGCACTATTTACATAATTCTCCTTCCAAAGTTCAAGGGAGGCCTCATTGTGACCGCTCCCGGTTTACTGCGTGTTATGTAACTAAATGTAAAGCCGCTTCTTTTGAAAACAGATCACATTACAACCTTTATGGGTTTTTTTTTTGCACAATTATTTTAAACTCTCAACATCTGTGTATCATTTTTGCCTGCCTGATTGCTTTTTCATTCAGGCTGTCAATTAATAGCACTCAGCAGCTTCAAAAATGAACACATGTAAGCTGTAAATGAGTTTTCTATTTTAGATGTGGAGAGCTTGTCTTTGCTTGTGCCTTTTATGCTTCTGCAGGTTTACTTGATTTGTAGTTGGCTCATCTTCTCACGGTCCCACTTAATTAGAGGCTGTAGGAATAAATAGAAATGTGGGTGTGTATTTCTTTGAACTGTGCATGACAATACATATCTTAAGACATAAAGCCATATCCGGATTATCGTATAGTATTGCATAATGTTCTCAGTGCATGAGCTTCTCGGTGAAATAAGGGGATATGTTACAAAATAAGTATTCACACATAACATGGCTTATCATCCCAAAAGGAACACAAGTCTCCAAACATGTATAACGACTTAATCATATTCTCGGCACGGTGCCTAGTAAACAGACACAGTAAGCGTTGATAAAATGTACCACACCTTAACACCATTCATATGCAGCAGTCTGTTACACAAGCTAGACCACACTGGTTCCTTGGTCTTCATCAATGATCCGGCCTGTTACAAATAGTAAAAAAGAAAATGTCTGGCCCATTGCCAAAGATAACGCACAGACACTCATTCAGGAGGGGCCAAAGGTTAACGGTTGTATTTTGTGTTTTTTCTCAGGTAAGCGACAAGGGAGGCGGTGTCCCATTTCGAAGGATTGACAATCTTTTCAGCTACATGTACTCCACTGCGCCTGCGCCACAGTTGGGAGATTATTCGAGACCTCCACTGGTCAGTATATAATTCTGGAAAATATTATTAGAAATGCCTGGAGAAGGGCAAAATGCAATCTGATGGAAATGTTATTGTTACTTGAATTACTTTGAGCATTTGATTTGAATGACATTAATATGATAATATAAATATCAATGGGTTTTCTTGTCTAAAGTACCATGTAAATGTCTTGAAATGTTGGTGGACTATAAAAAAGTAATACTTGTAGAGAAAATAGATTCTAATTGTAAAATGGTGTTAAATTCAACCCTTAAAAGACTATCACTCCTTTTTTCCAAATGAACGTAATGCTAAGCGCTACGTGACAAAGAAGTTTTCATCTTTGTGAAGAGCACTGCAGCTCACTGTAAATCTGAGTACAAAGCATTTATAAACCCTTCATGTCCTCTCTGTCTGTCTTAACAGGCAGGCTTTGGCTATGGACTCCCCATCTCTCGCCTTTATGCCAAGTACTTCCAGGGGGACTTGCAGCTCTACTCCATGGAGGGCTATGGCACAGACGCTGTCGTCTACTTGAAGGTGAGCCAGACGGGAGATTAGGAATGCACAATCGCCAAAAGTTTGACATGCTTTTTGTAACAATTTTAGCCAGTGGAGACAGAGAAGTTCAATTCTGCCTTTCTGTAAACGGCTTTGAATTATTTCCCTCAAGGCGCTGTCTACAGACTCGGTGGAGAGGCTGCCTGTCTACAACAAGACCACACTGAAGAACTATAAAGTCAGTCCAGAAGCAGACGACTGGTGCGTGCCCAGCAAAGAGCCGCTGGACCTGAGCAACTTTAAGGTGGCCAAATAAGATGTCCTCTAGGCGTTGGTGCTCCAAACCATGGATAATTCCATTTGGCCTTTCAATCTTCACATTTCTTTTGTCATGATCTGGCAAGGCAACAGTGAGAGAGGCCTATTTCCGAACTAGTGTAGATGTATACGCATATTTAAGTGTGATTATTAACACGAGTCATTTGTCATCCGTGCCTTTTGCATTGAGAGTATTTCATAACAACACACACTTGAAATAACTAAGAAAGTCTGCAAGTATTATGTAAGAACTTTCACCTCAACAGGTCTTAGACGGGGCAGCTTGTATTGGTCCAGGATACAGAGGCTGGTGCGGACTAGTCTGAGCAAGTAGGGGAGAGCTAATACTACAATACTAATACATGAATATATTGTATTCCAGCTTAAGTATTGGGTACAGTAGCAGTTGTACTGTACAGTTCAGTCTGAAACTAGGACAGTGCTCTAGCCACGCATATCATTCAAATATATCACCCAAGCCTTTGCAAAACACCCAAAAACATGTATTTTAAGTACTTGAAATTATACCTGATGCACCTTTTTGAAAGTACTGTGACTGAATGTATTGTCTGTATTTTGAATATTTGTTGTGTTTCCTGCATGTAAATATGTTTATAGTTTAAAATGTAGCTGCACTGATTCATAAGATACAGTGTTCTCTTATGCCAGTGGCTGGGGGTAAGCTAAAATCATCCATATGCATTTATTGCATATCATGAGCATGTAATATGAGATAAAGATGTTTTTGACTGAACAAATGTAATAGGGCCCAATTTACCAGCTGTGTTTTAGCCTTTCACAGACTATTTCATTGCTGCACTGTTTATATTTGAGCAGAATTCAATGGAGGCAAGTGTTGTTTAGTGCCTGAAGGCAGTGCATGTCATGTTCAAGTTTTCTATTAGTTTAAGATCCAATGAGGCCAGTCTGAGGAGATTTGTAATGCCGTGCCATTTTAAGAGATGCCCTGGGTCCATATGTAAGTGCTGAAAGTCACTTGTATTATTATTTTGTCCTTTTCATTTAGGATGGATGTAAATGGTTATTTTTATAGCTACACTTTTTGCAGCTGAATTGATTGTACATACCAGCAATAAGATAAAGGCTAAGTACAAAGATCCATCTTGTATTGTTGTGATTCATTTAGCTTCCTCCACTTATTCACATTAAAGCCTGTCCCTGCAACTATGTGCCTTAGGTGGGGTACATTCTGGCCGGTAAGTTGCAGGGCTGATAAAGCATCAGATACTACCATTCACTTTTACATTCATTTTCTATGGGGAATTTAGGATCACCTACACATGCATGGCGGAAGCTAAATTACATGTAAAGGACCCATAGTAACACAGGGAGGACATACAGACTCCACTCAGGCAGGTGCTGTAACCACTCTGCCACTCTTTTATATTGTTTTTCTTTTAAATCAATGTGTATCAAAATGATCTATTTTCATGCCTAGAACACAAAATGCCATATGTGTAAGACAATGAAAAGATGAGACATTTACCGCAGTTCCACTGTCTATTTGACAACGGGCTCAGATCAAGTGCAACAGCTAACTGTACCCTGCAGACATTTTGATATCAGACCCTCAGGCACTGCAGTGCACTCACAGTAATGCCAGGAGAAATTCACTGGTTTGGCAAAAAAGAGATACACTATAATTAGACCAATAAATGCCATGATTGAGAATACTGAATACTGAAAGAGAGTTAGTAATATTTTGGACAAAATTCAATACTTGACATTAATTAAAAGAATATGATGAACTTACCACTAACATGAATATGTACTTAGCTCTATGTTTTGACCATAAAATCAAAACATAGAGCTAACAAAAAACACTTTTATCTCCAATCATAAAATTCAGTCAGTGCCAAATTGGCGTGTAATGTGTGCGTAACATTTATAACATTCTATTTAAAAGATTGGCATAAAAAGAACCATAAAGGCATATCTCAAACCACATCTACAGTATTGTCTTAATATGAGGGATTCATATCATTTAGATCCAATTGTTTCTCTCCTGTTAAGTTCATAATTAAATCTTTTCGTCAGCTTGGTATTTGTAATCTGTAGCACACTCAAAGGGCTGCTATTTATAACATGCTTCTGCTATGTTCAGGGATGGCCTTTGTACTTGTTGACGTGCATATGAGATCTACTGTCAAGCACGCTTCACTTTATAGCGTCATCATTAGTATGTGGGTCGTCAGCAGGTCTAAACAAGGCTAGTGACCTATGCTGTTTACCATCAGCTTCACTTAGCTTCAGCGACCAGTGGAAACAATCTCAACATAACCTTTACCATATCTTGTACAAACAGGAGGAGACTGATAAAAGCTCTTTCGCAACAATACCTGGTCCAGTCTGGCCTCACAAAAACAACACACCCATTAGAGAAGCAATATTCAGTAAACAATGCGTTCAAATGAATGTACATACAATCATGCTATAAGCTTGTATCTCGGGGTAGAAGCATTTTGCCAACAAAGACTATGGTACCACAACATTTTTTTCAATTTGTGCTCTATTGTTGACATTTAAGCTATTTTCAGGACAAAAAATATATATATTATTCTTTCTTGCATTGCCACTGTCACCATCTAGGGGACAGTTTGGGGGAAGCATGCACTTGGTCTGACAAATAACTGTTTACTTCATTCAGAAGACTTTGATTGGAGCTCTTTTCCCCAATAATCTAAAAATGAAACTTAAACCCTTTTTTAAACCATAAAATTGTAAATATATAAATAATAAAAAATAAAAGAGGTCTAAGCCTTTCATTTGAGGCTTATATTGGTGCTTTGTATCTCAATCAGTTTTTCTACACTAGCTAGCCTACTGGATATACTGCAATAGATTTGAAGATGCTGAAATTGTGTCTATAACTGGAAATAAGTATAGCATCATATAAGCAAAAATTTGACCAGCCCTACTTAAAGTATCATTCGTTTTACAAATGTTAATATATACGACGGTGTGCAGAATAATAGAAAAACAATTCTCACAGTTTTACCGCTCACCACGGACCACACAGTGAAAATGTGCCACTGCTTGTAATATTTTAATGTCTACGTGTGCAACTCGTCTGTGAAAAGTGGCACCTTTATTGAGTGGGAACGATGCTGTTAAACTGAAGGCCATATTTTCCCTTATGTTGTGCTTTATGGTGTTGCTGACTGATCAGTATAAATGGACCACTTTGGACGTCAGTTGGGTTTCCCTGTTTGCTGACTTGAATTAGTAAGCACAAGGTTGCTTGAATGTGAATCTTAAAATTCTTTTTTAAGACTGATATGGGTTTTGAGTGAAGAAACTCAGGAGGAAGGATAAATACATCAAGGTAAATGTAAATCTCAAACATTATAGAGTACTGTGCAAATAGTTTTATGCAAGTGTGTCAAAATGAAGGAGACATGATTAGTTAATTATATTAGTTTTTTGTTTGGATTTTTACAACCTCTTACTGTTACTGTGACAAGCCAACCCGGTTTACTTGGCTTTTGAAGGCAAAGTGTGTTGACATTTCTTCTGAACTCTCACTTTGCTTTTGTAAAGTGATGCAAATATAGGGCTATTTCCCTAACAAGATATATTCAAATCAGACAAAACATGTGCACAGTATGTATGTATGTATGTATGTATGTATGTATGTATGTATGTATGTATGTATGTATGTATGTATGTATCCATTCTGTTATATTATATGTTTAACATTTACCAAGTGGCAGCATGTTTGTTCTGCCTAGGAGGTGCACATTCACACCAAAAAAATCCCTTTGTGTGAAGAACGGCTTGAAGAAGCAGTAAATGTCATGATTTACATAATTATTGTACAACTGTTTTCCCCAGATGGTTGTCTTAGCTGTGGCAGTGTTTGTAACATTGTCATCGTGTGCAGTTGGCTGTCCTGGGAACCACAATGCTGTGAGTACAAGCTTCACTCACTCACATCATAAGGCCAAAAAGACAGATAGAAAATTATTTGAAGATTATACAACATCTAACGTTTGATTGTTTTAATGCTGGCAGATCCGTGCCGAAGTTACACTGGAAAAAACGAGAATAGGACATGTTTGATTCAAAGCATGTAAATTAAAAATGTCGTGACACTTCAATTTTTCAGACAAAATTGAATCTTTGGAGCATGAAAGATCAACCAATGGCAGTGCAGCTCGCCGCAATGTTCCAGGTAATATAAAAGACACTCACGGGACACGTTATAAGATAAATGCTGTACCTAATAAAGGGGCACCTAATGTGGCCTTATAACCATTCTGTGAAAACCCTGATGCTCACTTTGAACATTTTTTATTATGAATTATTTATTATGTCTCTTATCTAAATGCAAATATGCCTTATGTTTTTGCATTAAGGACTTACCTAATAATGGGGCCACAAAGTGTATACAATAGGAAAAAATTATGTTTACAGCTTCATAGAATCATAGAATCATAGAATCATAGAATCATAGAATCATAGAATCATAGAATTATAGAATCATAGAATCATAGAATCATAGAATCATAGAATCATAGAATCATAGAATCATAGAATTATAGAATCATAGAATCATAGTGCCTTTTTGCACAAACAACTGAAGGAATCACTGTTATGTTCATTTTTGCACATTTCTAATCTAAAAACTTGCGTCCCGGTTTTACTAATGATGCCGAGATATGTCAGCCTATTCTTATATGTGTCTATGCAAATGATAATTGCAGGAGATGGAGAGTCTGAGGTGTGAACAAACAACACTTCAGCAGCAGCAGATAACACTGAACCAGGTTTGAACATTTGCATAATTTGTATATCATAAATGTATACAGTATATCCGCTGAGTGACTGCATTTGTTCCTTTTTATAGATGCATATCACAAGACAACATGACAAGAAAAAAGCTCATGATAATATAGGTAAGTACGTAGATTAATTCATACATAAAACATGATTATTAACAGAACTTGTGGCCCTAATGCAAACATGTCTGTGCAGTCGATTTCTTGGTAAATAATCATTTTTACAGGTCTAGCAGGAACACACATGCTTAGCTATAGTGGAGATGGGAGTGGGGACGACCAGGATGATGAAGCTCATGTATCTAAAAGACGTGGCGACCCTTGCTTCCACTACACTGTCCTCGATCAGGCCTGGCGTGCCACCAACACCACCACCAAGTATAAATCCTGTGACCGTAACATTCAATGGAAAGGTCAATTCAATTGCCCAAGCTATTTTTTCATGTGAACACGCATTGTTTTTCATCACATCTACTTTTATCATAATCACAGGTTGGTACCGTCTTTTCTACAACGGCAAAAGTCTGCAAATGCCTGAGAGATGTGTGCCAGTCAATAAGTGTGGCACCCATTCTCCACTTTGGCTAGCTGGACCCCACCCAAAAAGACAAAATGGCATTGTAACACGTAAGGTTTGTGGACACTGGAAGAAAAACTGCTGTGCCTTCCGGTCCACTCCCATCCAAATCAAAAAGTGCAAAGGCAACTACTACGTCTATAAGTTCACCAAACCAACGGCTTGTTACTTGGCTTACTGTGCAGGTATGAGATGAATATCCATTGACCGTGTTATTTTCAGATTACAGTCTAGAAGGTTTGACTAATGAATGCTGTGTGATGCTTCCTGCTGTATTTTCAGACATAAACACGCTTGTATGTGGAAGGTGCAGGAGGAACCAGACATGTGTGAGCAGAGACAAGATCAACTGGAGGTGCAAGAGAAAAAAACGACGTAAGTAAAGAACGGAACTGATGAGATATGATCTGAATCTATTCTTGTTTGGGAGACTTTTGAGACCATTGTAACATACTGTAAAAAAATAAAATATCTAAAGCTGCACTGCCTGTTTTTCCCTTGTAATTGAGTCAATAATAATTACTAGTACAGCAGTCTTCTGACACACAACTAGGTAGCTTTAATCTTCTGTCTAGCTGTTACCTTTTTGGGTCATTACAGTATAATATGCCTCCAGTTAGCCTTTACTTGCTGGCCAGTGGAGGTCAATAGTCACTATAGTCAATGATCACTGGTCAATTGTCAATGGTTCCTCTCCTGTACAACCATCTCAATCTGGCTACACTGACTATCATTGTATTCATCTTCATCACTTCCATGGAGAACCTCAACATCTGGCTAGTGTTTCCTGCTAATATTGCACTCTTTTCCCACTTTAGTGTCAGCCAGAAAGATCCACTTCTTTGCCTCTTTCCCTGGGCAGCTGTCCGGCAAAGTCAACAGGATCAAGTACAGCAAAGTGTTGGTGAACGTGGGCCGCAGCTTTGACAGGAGGTCAGGGGTGTTCAGAGCTCCCGTCAAAGGAATCTACCAGTTCTTCTTCTCCTCTCAAACTGCAAACACCAGCCTAAAGACAGATCTGTGGCTGGTGGTCAATGGTTACTGGGTGTCGGTATTGAGCACGCGAATTCCTCGTATCTCTTCAGTAGGAGGCCTGAACACTTATATGACCTTCTTGCGCAAAGGCTCTGTGGTGTATGTAACTCAAAACAGTGGTAGGTCCTGGGCCAATGCAGCCTCTACCACTATTACATTTGGGGGCTCACTGCTCGCACAATACATTAAATGATAGTCTAATTTTAGATCATGTGTGTTGCTTTGAATGTTTGTACGTCCGTATGTATCGAAGAATTATGGGAAAGTAGCTTTTTTGATGGTGCTATTTAATTTTTAGCTTTTTTTTGTATGATTGAATTCAAGATATCCTGTTGTTCATAAACATTTTTGCAATTTGTGCATTCCTTGTTTTATTAATTATATTTTTTTATTGTTTTTTGAGGAAATAATTTAATTTTTCGGTTTTGCTGAATCTCCCTTTTTATAAAACTACCCAGACATGAGAAATGCATCCCTTTTCATAGTTGCATTAAGAAAAAAATATGATATAACAGCAGTCAATATCATATTACACTGATAACCCTGGAATAAAACAATATAAATGTATTAATGAACCCTAAAATCAAGTACAAAGAAGCAGTAAAAGAAAAACGCACTTACCACTTTCATCCACCAGATGGCCCACTCTCTCTATTGTGAGCCCAGATATAGTAAAGCCAGGGTTTTACAGATTTTATTCAAACATTGTACATTACTTATCACAGTCATTACATTTCTGGTTTATTGAGGGAAGCTGGTAAAATTGCTTGTCTAACCCCCTTTACATTTTCAGTCTCGTCCGAGTCTTAATTTCTCCTTATATGGCGACAGAGGGCATTAAATGTATCAGTCCAAACATGATGGTTTTCCCTGTAAGTGGCCGCGTCACCGCTCAAATATGCCTCACAGACAGTGGTCTTCACGAATACTTGTAATATTTTTGAACTTAGACACAGAGGACCAGCCTGACCCACACCTCTGGGCCGGGGGCGGGGTTTGGGGCAGGCTCGGATCCCATTGGTGGACGGTGTGCCTGGCCGACAGGAGACAAACTCCAGGAAAACGACGCTGTCTGGCCCACGATGTAACGGGATAACGAGACGATTTCGGCGTAAACTTTGTATGGACATGAGTATATTTGACTTTTAGGAGTCAGGCCGGGTAGTTTATAGTAGTTTAATACTTGTATGATTCGTCTTTGTGTTTTGCGTGAATAAAAAATGAGGGAAAATACGGTTTAATTATGCGACTAAAAATGCATTTCGACTAAATTGACGTGCATTGACCTGGTGCTGAGTGAAGCGTGCCAATGCTTTTCTGTTTGGAGGACTACAAACTACCACATTAGTTGTTTTTTTTCTTTTGCTTTTGGAGCTTTACAAGACTGCACTAGAGGAGGATGGCTGAACACGAGAGCTTGGAGTTTGGGAAGGCTGACTTTGTTCTTCTGGACAATGTTTCTTTGGAGGAGTTCATGGCAAACCTCAAACTCAGGTAAGCAAGCAGTGGTCAACCCATGAAACATCATATCCGTACGGCCCCCAAAGTGGTTTAAAATGTGTTGTGCGCTCCAACAGGTGCCACAGTCTACATATACTTTTCATTTGCCATTTGAAATAACACAAATGCCACCCCTAGTGTGTTCTTCACTTTTAACAGTACGGTAATTGAAAACTGAATGCTTACTCATTCAAAACATTTCTTGAGTGACTTGAGTAAACCGGTTAATTGTATCAGTTAACGCCCATAATTCACTATCTCTTTCATTGAGGCAGATTGCGGACCGGTTTCTATCAACTGTGAATCAGCTTGTGCGTGGCTGTGTGTCAAATGTGATGTCAGGCAGTTCCTGTAAGAATCAGTTCTCTCTGCACCTTTCCTCACGCCAGCCATCTGTAATGAAAGTGCGATGTGATGAATGCGGATCTTTTACTAGACCTGCATAACTTTGACCGACTAATAGGGCTGTAAAAGAGGCTGTCAGAGGCATACCGGGCCTGTCTGAAACACATCTGAAACCAGATGGCTTAACTACTTAGTAAAACATGTTCTTGAAGGCCGTGAGACTTTATTGTCATTTAAACACAATATAACTTGCAGAGGAGCTCATGGTGTTTTTAAATATGCAGGTTTTGAGTTTTAGATTGGACCTTCATTCATAAAGTAAAGGTGGGTTAAGTGTCTTGCCCAAGAACACAATGACAGTATTAGGATCAGACCGCCAACCCTCCAAATAGCAGGTAACCTCTACCTCCAAAGCCTCAAGTTTCTTTAAGACGAAACTCTAATACTATATTCAGAATCAATGACCATGCAAATTGAAACCACAATTCTACTACTGTATGTTCAGAGACTAACTAACCATACTCCAGAATGCCCCCACCTAAAGCCCATAGTTGCTGGGATTGGTTTCAATTACTTGTGTCCTCTAATAAGTAAAAATGACTTAAATATGTGATTTTTCTTACACGTCCATGTAAGTATGCCCATTCATTTTCCCTAATCCTCTGTTAGCTATACATCCCAAAAAGCCCCACTCTTGCTCATGCTTCTTGTTTATTATCTTATGCCATGTCCATTAATTGTGGTGGATAAGGTACTGCATGTGTAAAGTATAAATATTTATTCCTGGTTTAGGGTGGTGTCCAAAATGACCTTTCTGCTCTAAGTACTTTCTCCTTGTATGGCCAAAGGAGAGAGCACTTATTATAGGAAAGAATGTCCTTAAACAGAACAGGCTATATTAGTGTTTTATTATACACTGCTAATGGCTGTTAGACACCAAACTAATCTCACTGTGCAATGTACCTCTTTGTCTTAACTGAAGTGTTGAATGTTAAAACAGCCTTAAATCACATATATGTGTTGAATGTTCTTGTTCCAGTGGGTAACCAGCCTGATTTTCCCCACTTTGGCCCATTTTGTGTGTGTTTCCTCCAGCGGGACAGTGGAATCGGGAGGTTGGGTGTGCAGATTGTTATTTGTAGAGGGTGTGACCTGCCGGGAGGGTTTCCTTTTTGCGCCCTTTGCCCTCTCTGTCCACGGTGTGAGTGAGCATGCTGTTTGTTGGAGTGGGAGTGGGCTACATAAAGAGATGGTCCATAAGGCATGAGACATTGTTTTTTGCATTTCTAGATAGATATCCTAACCTAACAACAATGCTGTGCTTTTGTATGCTTTTTATACAAAAGTTATTATTATTATTAGTTATTAAAAGCACATGTTTGGTTTGATCATATTCATCTACATTTTGCGTCTTCCATTTTGATTGTTTTAGCCGCTAAAGAGCATGGGTCCTTGTTTTTACATTGCTAAGAAATGGTTACTAGGCAGCCCTCATCCACTAACATTACCTCCACTAAACACACGGCCATTTGGGGGATTGTTCCTAATGTGCCTAAATTGGCAGTTGCTATGTTCAGAAGCTAATCAAGTGCCCCCAGTGACTGCATGCATGGGAGCGCTGACTGGGGAAAGATTGCAGAGATTGCCGGTTAGTCACAGTGACATGGACTGGATGTGACTTGAGGTTGAACTGCGTGGCCTGTTTCAGTCTGGAAATAGAGCTCTGAGTAGATGCCCAATCTTATTCTGGAAGAAATGCCTGGTTGCTGTAAAAAGTAAAAGGCAAATTCTTCCAATTTCATGGGAATGTATTTTACTGTGGAGCAGATAAGTCATGACTGCCACTGCCGAGTTGCCTTGAAATGGTACTGTAACCTTACTTGTTTGACTCTAAGCTCAAAATTAATTAAACAATAAGCTTTTCACCACATTATAATGTAATATTATCAAAAGCTGTAAACACTACCATATTTATGTAAATAGGTCCAACACTGCCATGTCAAGAAAATACTTGTGCCAACAGCCAAGCTAATTTGCGCTCATGCAGCGGATTGTCCAGCACCAGCTTTGCTAACATAAATAAGTGTGTTTGTCTAAGTGGGAGAGCTGGCCTTAAAAGGACATGCTTCTAATCTATATTTTTCTTTTAGCTGAAAAAAAATAAAATCATATATTCTTCTGTGTTGCCAAGGTAATAGTGTAAATAGTACTGCAGTCAGGTACCACTTATTTATTTGTACCAACCATTTGAAGTGGTTTGACCTTTGAACTGTCAATGTGGCGTTAAAGGGGATTTAACATGAGCGCTACATTAATATGGGTCAGTGCAAAGGGACAGGAAATGTGGCATTTCCTTCTGCTCATATTTCATTATTCCCTGGACCTCCTTGTGTTGGTTTAGCTGAATTCTCAGTCAAATTGTACACTATTTATTCAACTGGGAAAGTACATTCAGGCTTTTATGGGTCAGTGATTCACCCACGTATTCACTGTCTTTATCTAGAGCTCTAACAGAAGGTCAATAGTCCGTGAGAGGCGTTGACCGTGGCTTTTAACCTGTGAACAACACAATCACATCAAAGGAACCTTGGGCATTATTTGGTGCAAAGCCTGCTCTAGAGTCCAGCAAATAAACACATGCACATAATTGTACGTATTAAACCCAGTGTGCTCGTCTGCCCACCTGCTTCATGTTTGGTCATCTTGTGCCTGGACATAGTTTATTTGTGCTATTGTTTTTTAATGATCTTTTACTAGTGTCTTATCACTGGCATTAACAAGGCATAGAAATATTTGTTTGTGAAAATGGTTTTGAACTTTTAATGTTTGCTCGTCCACCTTTATTTATCTTTCTTTGTGTTTGTTCATTCATTGTCTTCAATGATACCAAAGTCCATGTGCTAATCAGAGGCAGGCACGTCCGTTTCCTGGAGCACAGATGATATCTAGAACTCCAGCTAGACCATTAGTAAGCTGGAGCTGTACAATATATCTATCGCTCAATATTGGCAATTGCAGTGCCTGTATCTCAAAATAAAGTATCACAATACTGTTTTCCCCAGTATTATTTTCACTGTTGATGAAGTGGGAGATAGACAGCCTTGTTCATTTGACCAGTAGCTCTTTACTTATCCAAGACCAGCCGCAAGGGTGCGGATGCCAGCTACAATCATAGGCTTACTGTATTAGAGGGATTTGATAGGCCCCACTGGGTTTTGTCTTTGCATAAGTAGCCAAAATTTCAAAAGAAGCTGCTTTTGTAAGTCAGTGTTTTACCCTGACCAGACGGACTGAATTGAAATCATAAGAAAAAGAGAAACAGTGGAGTCATAGACTAGGCTTTTTAAGAAAAACCTCACAGCCCGGCTCCCCTACAATCCAGAGCAGTGAAAAGTCCAGTCTCACCACAAGTATTTCCATAGAACCGACGGTAATCTGAAACACATTACCGTCCTTACATAAACAGGGCTGATCTCTGAGGAGGCTGTTTCTGCCAAAAATAAAGTCTAGCAGTGCCTCAGACACTTCTCAATTGTGACCAACTGCAGCGGGATCATAACATAAGTGTCCATCCAGGAACCGTTTGTTTTTTACATACCTTTTATTACATTTAAATTTCAGACTTAACACCGGGAGTGGCATTGTTTAGTAAAAACTTCATGCATCCCCCACCATTTATTCACATTATTCTTGTTGATGGCTATCAGGGGCTTAGATGGGGTACATCATGGACCATATCTAGTTAGCCTCAAGGCAGACAACCATTCACTCCAGGTCACTAGGGTCACTAGGTTAAGATTCACTAGCTCTCCAAAAGCTAGAATGGTTTGAGAGGTTATACAGTAACACAGAGTGGACATGTAGATGCCCCAATTGTGTAACCCAGGAACCAAACTATCTCGGATGCAATCGGCCGAAATGAGTTTTCCCCCGACGGGTGGCTGGGCGCTCCCTTAGAGATAGGGTGAGGAGCTCAGTCACTCGGGAGGAGCTTGAAGTAGAGCTGCTGCTCCTCCACATTGAGAGGAGTGTTTCAGACAGGTCTCACCGGAAGGAGGCCCCAGGGAAGTCCCAGGACACGCTGGAGGGATTATGTCTCTCGGCTGGCCTGGGAACGCCTCGGGATTCCTCCGGAAGAGTTGGAGGAAGTGTCTGGGGAGAGGGAAGTCTGGGCGTCCCTGCTTAGACTGCTGCCTCCGCGACCTGGCCCTGGATAAGCATAAGAAGATGGATGGATGGAATCAAACCAATGACTTTCTTGATGTAAATTTGATGCACATTTTTCATTGTTTTTATAGCAGTATAGTAAAAAGATAATGTGTCTCTATAAAACCTATATTTACATGATACCTTTCGAAAGCTCTATAATTTGTCAGCACATTTCTATAAATAATGACTTTCACCTTCTGTATAAACGTTTAATGCCCTTAAGGCCTCTGTTAAAAGCTGTCTGCCTCATGATTTAACAAGAAACCTCATCCTCTGTCTGCAACATTATCCCAACACTCAGTTTCCCAGAAGCCCTTGTTCATAGACTTAGGAGTCGGTTTGCTGGTGTCTAGTGTTTTGGGAATCTCTAATGATTCGTACGGACTCAGGTGGCGGGTGATGTAGCATGTATTGTACCGGACCCATGGGTGCTCATTGTTTGGCCTGTGATGTCATTCATTGCTTATGTCAGTGTGCTATTGTTCCCATGTACACCTGTTGGAGCAGTGAACCATAGCTAGAGTTGAATAACTGAGTCATATCCTCATAACATCCAGTACCTCATTTCAACTCGGGATATGAGGTTATGCTTTTTCTTGCATTGGTTGTTTGGATTATTAGTTGGTTGGCAAGATAACATTTTTACATTTACATCCACCCTTTCTAACAATTATTAAATTAAACATGAACCTGCATTATTTATAACATAATATTTTAATCCAAACCAATCCAGTCAGTAAACTCAGTCAAAATATCATTCTCTCTTATTTGCTATTTTCCACCTTCAGTCGATCCATTTCTGTGGTTGTGCATGTTTTTGTGCTCTAGTCCAGATACATTTCATGGTGCATAGCTTGTTGAATAGCGTCTGGTCATTTTAAGTTTCTCTCATTCTTTTGTCCATTTAGTCGTCCCAACTCCATCCAAGTCCATCATGGTTTTACATCATCAGCCTCTGAGTGCTATAACCATATGTTTTACTTCTGCTTGAGTAAGATTATTTTTAATTAACAATACTCTTTCTGGAATACACATTTAGGCTACTCAAACCACCTCTGTAGTCTTCCACTGAACTAATTCTAGTCTTCTCCATTCTCCATGTCAACCACTGTAAATTAGTGTTTGCTTGACAATGACATAACCACCAGGCCATTACAGTAGCAGTTCAGGTTCTAGATAATATGCTGTGTGTATCTGTGTGTGTGTGTTTCTGTGTATCTCTGTACATGTGTGTGATGAAGCCAGTGGCAGATGACTGTGGTCCTGTAGCCACCTGATCTGCAGCAGCCTGTTTACACATGGCTCCCATTTCCCCCAAGTATTCAGAAGAGCAGGGCCTCATGGGAACATTCTGTAGTGAGGAGAGCTTTTAGCAACAGCTTCACACCAGACTTTGTTTTGTGCAGCTCATGTGCAAGCCATATACAGCAGAAATACTCCTGGTTATAAGTGCATTGTTGTTAGATGACTACAGTTGTGTCAATAGTCTATATGCATACATCAGATGTGACAATCACAACAATATGTCATAGCATACATTGGTTTTCAATTGATCTGACTTTGTTAGATTTTGTGTCTTAAAAAATAATTTTACTACAACCGTACGACTTAGGACTGAACACTGTACTATATTCATCCTCCCCATTACCCTTTTTTCATCCTCGCCTACAATTTGGGAAGCTCTTATAAAGATTTTACCATACTGTAAACAGTACACTATATTATGTAAGCCAGGGACCCACAAGCCGTAATTTGAAGAAGAAACAAGGATTTTACTATTACTGCATTTTTCATGTCCAAGGGCTACTCTATCTTTATCTGAAACAGATGTATTTTCACAACTGTTTCTAATTGTACTGCTGAGACTTGTTCCTTGTTCCTCCTGTTTTCAGTGACTCATTAGCTCTAACCACATCTACTGTATGTCGTCATTAGGCATTAAGTCATGTTTGTGTTTTTAGACAAGGTGACCTCCAATGTAGACATAAGATAACATTTATTTCCAAAACATAACCATTGCATGTCTCATACTTGTTAGGTTTATTGTTATTGAAGCCTCGGGTTACGTAACTACTGTTCAGTGAGGAGCAGAAGACCAGGCCAGCTGCGGTGCTAACAACCCAAACTACCTTTTTGATTTGGAGAAGATTGATGTGGGCCACTGGGAGGAGGAAGTTGTGTCGATGGCTGCTTGTCCCGGGGCGGTCTGGGAGAGCGAGCACTAAGCAGGCTTTACAACAGCAGCGGAAAATCCCTAACACACAACAGCCCAGATGTGAGCCGCTGGTGTAGACCATGAAGGAGGCCACTGTACATGAACATGTACAGGTCCCTGGGGTACAAGTGTGTTTTTATTATGACTTTGCTAACAACATAATACTAGTTTATATGTAAGCTATAATAATAACACTTACCAAATGTAGCAGGATAATCATTAATAAACTGAGTTTGTTGTGAAGAATAAAGCCCATAGTTTTAGTACAGTGTCCGATGTATCAATAATGTGAAGAACATATTTGTCATAAAAAGCTAAAAAAAACAGCAATTTAATGGTATTTTCTCTGTATCTGTCTGTTGCCTGTTGATTAACTGTTTTTGACCAGTTTAACAAAAAAACAAAAAAAATACCCAAAAGACGTATTAGAATGTTGTCAGTTCACTTTATAAACTGTGTGAGACCTTTTAATATTGCCATTTTATGTATGCTAAGAGTGATATTAATTGTATTTTACTATAAACTAAGTCTTTATTGTCAAGATGTGCTGCATTGCTTTGACTCCAGTGATGTGATGAACTCTGGGATTAAAAGTGGAACAGACACAGATTATCTCCAGTTTATAATTCCTGGAGTGACCTTGAAGTTCATGATGACAACACGTGCGGCCAGCTCACACCAATGTGGACCACTGCTATTAAAACGCTGACTGCTATTCAAAATCTATGCAAAGCCCTTTACTGTTTATTTCCAACTACTGTCATTTTATTTAAATACTGTGGTTAACATCCTGCATTCCACTTGCTATAATACATTTAAAGGGCCTTATCTTGCTAACTCGTTTTACCATGTTATAGCTTCTCTTGAGCTGAGAACACTCTTCACCTTGCCACTACTTTCTATTTATTGCATTGGCTGCTGTAGTGAAATTGGCAAAGCTAGTAGGGGGGGAGAGGGACAGCAAAGATAGAACAATTAGTTATTAAATATGGAATGCTATTGTATTTTAAAAAGCTTGAAAAAGTATAAAATGGTCCCTTTAACCGACCTATTTTTAACTCTCTTTGGTGGAAAGACAGAAAGTGGCGTCTTGCATGCAGTATAATAGCTACATTTAACTCCTAATTATTTTCTGACTCCAGTTCTTTTGTGAAGTGTTTCCATTTTGTTGGTGAGAAACTGTCTTAAAATCACTTGCACTCCTCCCCAAGTTAACCATAAAAAGACCCACCCAAACAAGATTGGAGACAGTGGTTGTACTGGGCTTATGCTCTGTAATTCCTATAGAGGAGGGACTGTGCCTGTGTGTGTGGCATTTGAGTGTCTGGTATTTTTAGGGTCAGACAAGGATTCTTAATAGACAATTAGAAAGTCTTCTCCCATGTCAGCAAACATTTAGACATACTTAACCGGTTTGACATTGTGATAGTGAAGCACAATGAGGTAGTGTTGATCATCCTCAAATGCTTTAAGTGCTGTTTACATATGTGTCATGCCTCCTACAAACCTGCCCTTGAGCCTGACTCACTCTTACTACACTCTCAGTTCCTGGAAGCTTTTGGGAGGAGCCCTTTTGGAACGAGATCAAAAAACTGCAGGTCGGACCACTTCAAACAAACAATTTCATTCACAGCAGGTTAAAAAAGACAAAGTATGAATAAAATGTACAGGAAGTAGTCTGAGGACATAACTCACATCTTGCTATTGTACTGCAATAATAATAACGTTTAATTAAAGATTTAAAGTGCACAATGACTGAAAGTGCTCTACAATGGAGTGCATTAATTATTCAATCCACAATCACACATTGGTGCTAATCTACCTCTGTAGCCACAGCCGCCTCGAGGAAGACTGTCACAGATGTGGTAGTGCCAGGCCAAAGACCACCACCAAACATAACACAACAATCACATTTAAAACACATTCACACATGCAATATGCATCAAGTGTCTTGCTCGAGGACACAACAGCAGTATGAGGCAGACAAATCAAAGCGTACTTGAACCCAGTAATCTTGTAGTTTAGATATAAATACATTATTGATAAGAGTTACAGATCCCTTATATCATTCATCAGTAAAAACACCTTGCATTTTTATGACTGTTTTAGTCTGATTGCTACAGTGTGTGATATATAAAGTGTAAAGACGGATAACGTTGCCAAATTTAAAGCCAGCTTGATCTGTTTCTAAAATTAGCAAATTTCTCCATATAAGTCTGTATTATCTTGTATGTTTTAATCCTCCTAAATGAGAATGTAGCAGATGGACCGGCCCCTGATTAGATTTCTCTTGTTGCTGTAAACTTATTTCCTTTTTAGAGAGCAGAATACAAAAGGGGACTGAAACATTTGGAGCTATTTATAATCTCAGGAGCAGGTGGAAGGGCACCTCTGGACATTTAATGATTACACTGTGCCTCGATCGACCGTGCTGCCGCTGAGAGAATGTGTTTGGTTTGGGTGTTGGGGATTACAGTGAGTTCAAATTGAATTGTTTGCATACTAGGCGGGACAGGTAATATGATATTCTGTAGAAAAATATGATTGTGTCCTACGTTTGAAAGCAGTAATGTCTTTGTTGTGCAGGTTATAGTTAAAACAAGGTCAGTAAATCTCCCAATGGTTAGAAATTAAAGATGAGGAAAATAATTTTGATGAAATTGGTTAAACCTGTATCGTGATCAAGATCAATATAAAATTGTATTCATCACTGTAGTAAAAGTTAAATATTACTGCTTTTTCACTTTATTTCACATGTTATCATTTTCCTTAAGGCCCCTTATCTACTGTGAAGTCATAAATGGTCTAAACAAGGCTATCATGACCGAACATGAACGGCGAAAGCTCAACTTGTGGCACTGATTGTTACTAATTGGTTAATGATGGTTTGTCTAAGGCAGAGTAAGTAATATTAAGGTTATTACAGTTTTTACAGTTATATCAGAAAATGTTTGTCATAACTCAAGGTGCATTAATAGGCAGTAGTAATTGTAAAAACTGTTTAACCCCCATTCATCATCATCATAGTAAGTCTGTGTATGCCTTCGTGCTGGTGTCATACCCTATCATTTCTGTTCTCTGCTGCTCCCATACTGCCTACCATTTGAGAACGGCACTCTAAACCACTGTACACGTGCTGTCAGTGGGCAGGCTGTCAGCCCATGGTCAGAGAAACAGAGGGACGTCTGAGACAAAGACGTCCAATTGAGGCATGAACAATGGAGCTGGCACACAGCAGCCTCCTGAGTGAGGAGAGACGGGGCACAATAGGCTTTTTCTGTTGGCACATACAGCCCATATAAGGTACTAACATGGCAGTGGGACAACTTATATGGCTGTGTATTTTCATATTGTTGGGTCATACCTTTAAGTCTAAAATAAAGTAGAAGTACTAAAGCATCAACTGAAAAAAAATCATGTGGAATTAATTTAGATTCTCACCAAAAAGCAGGACATACTGTACCTTGACCTGGTATTCTTAACTATCAATATTCAACAATTACTTTTTGAGTTAAGTTGTCATGAGGCTTAACTAACCAACAAACCAAAGCTGGGATAAAAACATAACCTCCTTACAAGTTACTGTTTTAAAACTGTGGTATGTTGGATTTTGGTCAGTGGTATGTATAGATTTTTTCATAAGAGACATCAAAGTAATAGACAATATATAAAGTAATATATATAACCCTTGTCTACACAGTTGCTACATACAGTCTACACTTATTTATAATATTATGCATTTGGTGATTTTTGCAACGGCAGTGGCAGAGGTTTGGCCAGTGAAGAAAGACACCATTATTTTACAGAGAGAAATTGGGATCCTTGCTCACTTTGGAGAGGAAGGAAGTTGTGCAGTCGGACTGGGGCAGTGAGTCGAGGGCTGGCGGAGATCAAGGAGCAGATAGAAATAATGGTTTGAGAGAATGAGAAAAAGTAGGTGAAGCGCAGCATGAAAATGTTAGCAGATGTACCAAAACACGAGAGAAGAGGGCAGAAGTGTACAGTAATATATTGAAAAAATAGACACATAAGGAGTAAAAACATCTAGGCCAGTGGTTCACAAACTGTAGGATCGGGACCTTCTCAGCTCAAAGTAAAAAATTACACAAGGACATATTGTATGCTTGAGGAAAGTTGAATCATTCAGCTATTTATAACGAAAACTGAAACTAGGGGTTGTTTTTACGGTAAGAACTTTGAGACCAAAATCTACCGTAAATCCTGATCCCATCCCAAGTTATTTGAGTAAAGTGGTGTTATGTCTGCTGGGGTTAGATAAACAACTGTTATCAAGGTCTAGCTACTCCTCCTGTTCTCTAAACAGGCTTTGTGTTATGGGAGGCAGGACACCCCATTGCTTAGGTAAGGTATAAAATGTTGTGAACATCTAAAACTGCAGCCTGTTGTGTAGTGTCCAATGTCCAAGGCTTGATTGTTTACATACTTTCGGGGCACATATCTGATAATGCTCTTGGAATCTGTGGTTCAAAGTGTGATAACTAAGCCAAGTTCACAAAATCCACAACCTGCATTGAACACAAGGCTTGTTTTTATTTGGTTTGTGTTCAAGATTGATTATTTGAACCTCATTTGTGCATTTGCTAGACAGAAAAGACCAATAAAGATTTCTTACTATTTTGTGTGCTTAGGTTTGAGAAGGGAAGGATCTACACTTATATTGGAGAGGTGGTTGTGTCGGTGAACCCTTACCGTGCCATGAACATCTATGGCCGTGACACCATAGAGCAGTACAAAGGGCGGGAGCTGTACGAGAGACCGCCACACCTGTTTGCCATCGCTGATGCTGCTTACAAAGCCATGAAGAGGAGGAGCAAAGACACATGTATTGTCATCTCAGGTAACATGGGAACCCCCTGCACCAGACAGACAAAGCTCACAACTGTTTTATAAATGTGCTGGTTCAGTAATCTGCACCGGAGAAAAGTGCTGCTCTAATGTTGACATGTGAATGATGTAATCCTAAGTCGGAGGCCAGTGAGAGAACATACAACCACACACTGTTAAAAATAAACATTCTGCCCTGTGTTGGGTTAGAAAAGCTTGCATATGGCTGCAGTCTGCATGGCAGACTAAGCAACATAATTGATGAGGCTCCCCTCGGTGGTCAAACCAGGAACTGACCTCAAAAGATATCAATGTAGCTGTATATCATGGTGTTACATTGTATATTGTATATGGTGGGTTAGTTGCCTTCAATATAATATACATAAACTAATAGATTTTGATTGATACATTTTTGACCTACACATTTTTATTGCAGGGGAAAGTGGAGCCGGGAAAACAGAGGCCAGCAAGTACATAATGCAATACATTGCTGCTATCACTAATCCTAATCAGAGGGCTGAAGTCGAAAGGTATGGTACAGTCTGCCTGATGAGTTGGTGGTGGCAAAAAACAATCATTAATTTCAATTTTATTTATGATGATTTTGGCATGTCACAGATTCACAAGTAAAATTTTCTCCATAGAAAATGACAGTACGTTTCATTTCCAACTTTTAGAATGTCTATAAACAGAACTGTTGTAAATGCTAAAAAGTAAAGCAGACCAGAGCAATGTGGCAGACTGGAATTCCAGTATACAAAATCTGGGTCAAAAAGGAATTGTTAGGAAAAAAACTAGTTTAGTAAGAAGATTAAATATTGACCTGCATGCAACTGATAATAACTTAAGAGATAAGATATTACGTTGGACATTTGCTTTTATAAAAAAATTCTAGAAAAAGTCAAATCACAGCATCATTCTCTCTTCATGAATTAGCGTGGTGTGTTTTCACAGGGTAAAAAACATGCTGCTTAAATCCAATTGTGTCCTGGAGGCCTTTGGAAACGCCAAAACCAACCGAAATGACAACTCCAGTCGCTTTGGCAAATACATGGACATCAACTTTGATTTTAAAGGAGATCCCATTGGAGGCCATATCAGCAACTACCTGCTGGAGAAGGTAAGACTCATACTTATCTGACTGTGTTAGTGTGTGAATGGGAAGATATTGGTTCCTATATTTTTTGGGAAGAATGGACATTAATGTGTGCCTATAAGATACTTCTTTAATCTCTTACAGTCCAGAGTAATTTTCCAACAAGAAGGAGAGAGGAGCTTCCATTCATTCTACCAGGTAACATATGCTGAATAGTAGGCATGTGGTCACAATGTTATGCCCGGTCAGTAGATAGACAATCATTTTATGCATTTTGTTTTCTTGTCTAGCTACTCAAGGGTGCTCCAGATTCCTTGCTGCGTTCACTTCACATTCAGAAAGACCCTAAAGCTTACAACTACATCAAAGTTGGAGGCCAAATCAAGGTATCTTTGCATGAGTTTCTCAGAAGTAAACACATGGCAATGGAGTTGAATGTGAAGACTTTTACAGCTTCTTGTTCATGTGTTTATTTGGCTGACGAGGCATAAACAAGAGTCTGGGGAGTTGCATTAGCTTTGTTTGCAGACAGAATGACTTGCAGGTGTTTTGCTCCCCACAAGTGTGTACAAGAAAGACATTTTTGAAAACACATGTTTATCAAGTCGCATTGTGTCAAGTCTTGGATAACACTCATTACACCTGTGATAACCAGCATCTGCACAGGAGGTGTCTGGAGGTAATCATTAGACCTCTCATGCTTTGGGCTGCTGTTTTTGCATACACTTCTTGGTCTTGGAAACCGCTTTTGACAATAACAAACATCTGACATCATGGAGTGCGGTATAACCATAGAGCTGAGATGGTGGTTTGAACAAAGTGTGCATCAGCAAGTCCTATTTTTACTTCATTACGTCATGTTCTGTTTTAGTCTGAGGGAAATTGTTGTGACTAACATTGTACATCACATTTTTGAATTGTATATCTATTGTAACTCACACAGACTGGTCACGTTATTAGGTAGACCTATTTACTTGCTTGTGCGCTCAATTGGCAAACCAGCCTGTTACATGACATCAAGCCAAGTAATGTCAGTATATTCGTTTACATATTGAAGACATTAAAATCAACCATCAGAATAAATAGGAACATACATAAGTGAACTTGACATGATAACTGTAATCTACTATTCAAGTACAACCATGTATGGGGTTTACAGAGAATTAGCTCAGATGACACTCAAATACATTAAGTTTTGGAGAAGATAATTGTCGCCAGCTCTGTCTCCTCTAACTCTATTTCTCTTTAATTAATTTTCAGTCGGGCATAAACGATAACGCTGATTTCAAAGCCGTGGCAGATGCAATGAAAGTGATCGGTTTCACGGCAGATGAGATTCAGACCGTTTACAAGATCCTGGCCACCATCCTACATCTGGTAATACTCCATAATCCTCATCTCATGGCATCCCATTTGTCATGGCAGCTTTATCCCAGTGTGAAACTTTGTGTAGATTTTTGTGACAAACAAAGGCCCAATTTATGTATTTTTTTTTGTTTGTCTTTATTAGTTTACAAAATGAAACCTTGTCAATAGTCTACTTGTACATTTAAGAAGTCTATCATAAAATGTTGAAGGTTCTTCCCACCATTGTGGTTGTCGGCTGCTCACGTCTTTCCGTCTTTTCATGCTATTACCAGACACACTCAATTGCACAGTCTATACTATCCTGACAATTGTCTTTCGTTCTTTCAGGGTAACTTAAATTTTGGTGTGGATCAAGATGTCACCCTAATAGAAAACTCAAAGCTAGTGTCTGTGCTCAAAGATTTACTATCCACCAAAGAGGAAAACGTTGAAAAGGCCCTGTTGTATCGAACTGTAGCTACCGGTCGGGATGTTATCGAGAAACAGCACACAGAACAAGAGGCCAACTATGGACGAGATGCTTTGGCCAAGGTTTGTTAGATTTTTTTTTATAATGGTTTTATCGGTGCCACTGCTTTCTACTGTGCTTATTGGATGTAACAATGACTTAAGCACACATGAGTCACACTGCTTTGACTTGTAACAGAGGGAGAATATTGTGACGATGTGATGCATGTGGGCAGGGTCAGGACCAACGCTGCGGGTTATAAACAGGCTGACTCACTGGTGTTTAGTGTATTATTATTATTTAGTTTATCTGTAGCTTGTTTTCTTACTGTTTGTTCTCTCTGGCTTTCTCTCACTGTCCAAAGACATGGTCGTGCTAGAAGAATTGGCAAATCTAAATTGTCTCTAATAGATCAATGTGAAGATGAATAATTATATCAGCGAAACAAGATATAATGGAATCACATCCGTCCACCAGATCTTACGTGTGAATGCAAAAACAAAATGATGGATCACTTTCAAATTAGTACACAGTTGCGCCGAACTGGGTTGAGTTTGGTTCTTCTACGATGAATATTAATTGAGTAATAATTAATTGAATTAATGCCCTTTAGCTGAGAACACAATAATTCCAGAAGTTTTTGCTGGATCTTTTTCAACTTTTGTAAACTGTTACATATCATGAAGACATTGAACTAGATTGATTTTGATTTTTGATTTTGTTAACATAATTAAGCAGAAGAAGATTAATGGAATTTGTTAATTAATCTTTCTGCCTAGGCAATGTACGAGCGCATGTTTTGTTGGATTGTGGGCCGTATCAATGACATAATCAAGGTGAAAAACTATGATGCAAATATTCACGGCAAGAACACAGTCATCGGCGTGCTGGACATTTATGGATTTGAAATTTTCCAGAACAACAGGTTAGTTATCTCTACTGCTATCCCCAGCAAATATATATTTAGATAATGTAGTATTTTGTATATATATATTTTTATATTAATTTGTTTTTTTTGTCTCTTGTCTAGCTTTGAACAATTCTGTATTAACTACTGTAATGAGAAGCTGCAACAGTTGTTCATCCAGTTGGTGCTGACGCAGGAGCAAGAGGAGTATCAGCGAGAGGGCATCCCCTGGAAACATGTAAAAATCTATATTTGTTATTTATATGTTTATTTGATAGGGACAGAACAAAAATCATTGTTACTGTTTTAAATGCAACCGATGCCATATCCATAGGCCATCTAGCTAATAGCTAATTTGCAGACCAGGTCCCTGAGACAAAACAAATACAAACAGTAAGTTGATCATCTTGAGGCATTATTAAAACTTTTATTATTTGAACTCAACATGAGCTATTTACTGGTGTTTCATTTTACGTATCCACCTATGTTAAAGCACTGTTACGGTTAATGTACATTTTGCCTTTTACATTCTGGGACATTACTACAACTTTGACCTATATTTTCATAGAATTTAGAAACTGATCTGTCTTTCTTGTGTTCATTGGTGTGAACGTAAATTGTATTTTCGTATTTCTTTGTGATAGATTGATTACTTCAATAATCAAATCATTGTGGACCTAGTGGAGCAGCAGCATAAAGGCATCATATCGATCCTGGATGAGGCCTGCATGAATGTGGGCAAAGTCACTGATGAGGTTTTCCTACAAGGACTGAATGGCAAACTGGCAAAGCACGCCCACTACACCAGCCGCAAGGTATGAATAGATTAATTCTGTACTTCTAATATTAAAACTGAAAATGTCTATTTCAGTTGTATGCCAATAATTTAATTTCAAACCCTTTATATGGCTAGGGTACTGTATGTTTATGTTGTTGAGCCGTTTCAACAGTAGAGGGCAGAGTGTGTCAGTTTGAAATGAATGACACAGAGGAGACTGAACACAATCTCGTTAAATCCAATAATCAGGAAAGCCAACAGACTAATGCATGCTAATGGACCATCCAGCCAGACAAACATAAGCCAATTTGTTTTACATCCAGCTTTTTAGTTTGGGATCACTGGTTTGATGTAATCTTGGGTAGATCACATATTAGCTGGATTTATGCAAATGATTACACTCACCGGCCACTTTAATAAGTACACCTGTTCATCCAAACCATAGCAACATAGCAGCAATGCAATGTATTAAGGCCTGAGACACAATCAAGACTCACTGAGAAGGAGTGGAGAGGAAAGGGGATTCAAGTGATCATATCTAGAGTTTCAGGGAATGGTCCATTAAAAAAGAAAAAAATCCAGTCGGTGTAAAAATTCAGAATGGATGAGAAAATTGAAAGACGCAAAGGCTCAGTTAACCAATTGTTACATCAATGTAACAGCATGTGGGAGGGTGTGTTACAGCAGCAGAAGGCCACACTGGGGGCCATTTTGTTTGTGTTTATATATAGCACCATAAGCAAAAGGCAACCATATATAATTTTAGACACCCCCAGTTTAAGGTATTAGGAAGTGTAGTTTCACTTGCAGGCACTAGGGGGCGTCCGTGCGTCACTGCAACCCTGCCTGAATCTGGACTCTAGACTATGCTGAAGTGATGTCACTGTCAGCCAATGGGAGCCAATAGGAGCCAATGGAGCTGGTGCTTGTGTTGGGATAGGTGTCGGGAAATATCAGTAAAGAGATGGGCCACTTAAGACGTTTGGTGTAGGGAGTGGTAGTTACATTTAATGAGAGGAAATGAAAACTGGATGGGAGAGGAAGCCAGTGATGCAGATGAATGGTGAGCCGGGCTAGAGCACAACCGAGTATGTCCTTGGGCAATTGAGATAAAAAATACACCTAGCAACAGGCTGCAAACAGAGGTGCTTTCAAAAACTTGATCTAAAGCCTATACCTGCTGAACAGAGTTAAACCACTGGTCAGTGCCTCCTGTAGATACAGTTTTATATCATTGTTCAAAGTGCATAAATAGTGACAAGAAACTGTGAATAAAGGAAGTCAAAATGAGGATTATAGCATGCTGTGGGGTGTATTGATTTGTGAAGCTTGTATCATCTCAGAGTCGATATAGACTCATGCTGATGTCCTTCAGTTGATCTCTGATCTGATCCTTTGGTCCAAATAAACAATGATCCATCTGCTGCTTCCTCACTACAACTTTTGGGCGAATCAACGTTAGCAAGTATGCTAAAACTATGAGGTGTGTTCTACATTCTGCAATTGGCAGTTAATTGGATTTACCTGCAGTTCATTTGTACATTGTGTTCTATGGGTATTCCAATGGTTGTCCGTCTATGTGTAGCTCTATGTGTAAGTCCTGCAACTAACTGCCCATTGTCCCACAGCGTTCATGATTTTGCTTAACCAGAATACCGATTCCAAACCATCGGTTGCCTGTCCTGGGTGTACCCCATCTTAGGCTAAAATAGTGGCATAGGTCACAGCACCAATTTGTATTGATTTCTTTTACTTATTCTTTACGATTCTATTACATTTTCATATCATATCACATGTTTAATATATAACTTGACAAATAAGAGCTGACTTCTGCCTTCTGCATCCTATTTTGCTCAACGTATTGAGACTTAGACTTGGAGCTGTTGGATGCCTTGTGGTTTTTTTATAACAGATTTTTCCAACCCAATGTGACCCAGAATATACTCTCTACTCCTCATTCAAATGTGTGCTTTGTAAATTTCAAACATCTTAATCTTAAAAGTCTGAGGTGTTCACGAGTTGAGTTCAAACACAGTGACTTTGAGTTCACTTCAGAGTGAGTCTGTCAGGGAGGATAAAGGAGTCAGCAGAAGTTAGGAAAAGAAAAGTGTGTCAGGGACACGAGGGCAGTAAGAAAGAGTGGGTAAAGAGTTCATCTATAAAGCTTATCAGGAAAAGTTAGAATATTATTAACAGCATGATACCAGATTATAGTATTATAGTAATGACAATGTATGGAAGATTCTGGAAATTACAATGTTTTGTTAATTTCAATAGCCTAATATAACAATAAATCAGAAATTCTGAGGTTAGCTTAAAAGAAAGTGATATAATATTTTTTGCCATATCACCACCCCTGCACTTTCTGTATTTCAAGAATAGACAACTCGCTGTCAAAAGGTCTTGTATGTTTCTTTAAAAAGCTTACAGCCTTGTCATACTGTGTCTGAGGTGAGGTACTGTAAACATTATTAAGAAAGTCTACCATCTCATAGATGTATGTGAGACAAACAGGAAGACACTGACTCAGGGTCTATTCCAGGAGCTGTCCTTGTAACATGATCTGTGCGATACATTCATGGTACCAACGTTATCTGCTACTGCTGGCCTGCTGCTTTCACAGACTACAACACTGACGCACAGCCCTGGCATCATTCATAAAATATACACTGAATTTAGATCATGTTGATTGTAACAAGAACACATGCGAAAAACATGCAAAACAAAAACTATGTTGAGTATCATGATAAGAGATGGTGTAAACCAAGGCTAAACTGGACAAAATTAGGGCTAAACTGGGCTGGAAACTGGCCTATACATGGACTAAACTTGGCTAAACAAAGACAAAACCCGGCCTAAGTCAGGAGTCTAAACCAGGACTAAATCATGGTCATAATAATTTGATAACAACTTAGAGAAAAAAAGTGTGAAATCCATAATTACACTGCATTTCATTTAGTTTCTTGGGACGGTGAGATATTGCCATAGTGCCTCATCACAGTAAAGATAGTTTAAACCAGGCAATAACCGATGCACTTTGTTGTGGTGTCCTCCTCTCAATATGTCACTGAGTTTTTGATAAAGAGATTCTGTTTATTGGTCTCCAGACTTCTCAGCCTTGTAATGAATTAATCAGAAATCTTTGATGTGTAGACGCCAAATGTTTGTTTACTGAAATGTCCCACGTACAGGGCAACACTTCATCTGGTGCTGCAAAATTAATTTATGCCTGAGCCCTGGTGCAGTAAAAATATTCTTTTCAGTCATTCACATAAACAGTTTACATTCATGTTTTGTTATTTGATACCCACTGCCAGCTATTATATACATGTCATATTTTAATCTCAGGCAGACTCCATGATGTTGAGATCAGGTTTGTGGAGGTGAAGCTGTTACTAACTAGACGCTAATATAAGATACTAAACCCTGAAGACAGATGGTGATCTAAATCCACATTAAAATGAATCATTACTTGCTCACTTCCTGTCTAAAACATTTTGACTGTATTGTAATTATGCTTTCACAGCATTTCACTTTTGTTTTCTTGTTGATTATTTGACAAATCAAGCTACTAGTAATAAACTGTCTGTGTAGCACCAGTATCTTTCATTTAGCTTGTGATAATGTTAAATTCCTCTTGAGAGAGTAAAGCTCTTCTCTCCATTTTGCTGAGCTAGAGACTATGCTACGATGAGGTTACTTTGATCGTCCCATGGCATTTACAGTGTACTTAACTATTTGCTGACACATGAGTTTGCTAGCACGCTATAGCAACCTTTCATATGAAGTTCTCTCAACTCTACTGTGTTTTTGAGCATTGTTTTCTACCTATGCTTCCCATCACATTTTTAATTGTGTTTTTTTTACAGCTGAACATTGCGGCATACACAGGTGCTAAATGCTAATTACCTTTAATGTATGAATTAGTGTGCATTGGTGTCGCCAAATGTGTACTCTATACTGTAGACAGGTCAACCTCAAGGTCAAATTCTTAAGTTACACCAAGTAGTAACAGTACAGTGTATAGTTGACATGAACCAAATTGATTACATTTATGAATCTGCTCTTTCCTGTTAGGGGCCACAAACTGTCTTTATCAGCAACTTTGGACCGTAGGTGGGGTGAATCCTGGACAATTGTTAGTTAGTCATATGGCTGACACTTTGAGAGACACACTGACAGACAATCATTCACTCTGTGTAGCGTGCAAACACGTGATGTTATGTGTATGTTTATTAACTTGATCGTATAAGAAATTAAGTCTAAGACTTATGTGGGGCACCACTGAACATGAGATACGTCCAGAACAATAC
>JAVQKC010199541.1:0-35306 GCA_036025475.1 Philypnodon macrostomus | reverse complement strand
CCCCCCCCCCCCCCCCCCCCCCCCCCCCCCCCCCCCCCCCCCCCCCCCCCACCGTAGTTGTGTCTCTTGGGAATGATGGGAAACACTGTGCCTAAATATAATAAATATAATGCATTTTTTTCAGAGCTGATTTTATTTATATTGTTTCCATTGTGACTTTATTTAACAATACATAAGAGTGATTATACGGTCATTTTTGTCTCTCATAAAGTTGCTCAGTCATGACTTTGCTGAACAAAGAGTTTGTTTGTTTTGGTGTGCAGTGTTAACCCTGTTCCCCTTCATAATGAGTGCGTCCGGTTTTAGCCTAACTTATTACCTCAGCTGTGTAGTGGATTTGATGTTCCTTTTTTAGGTTAAGGCCGCAAGTGAGGAGCATGTCGTCTTTGATCTAGAGCGCTCCTGTCAACAGATACTCCTCTGCAACTTACAGACAGGAAGAGAAAGGGTCATTTACACACAGAGAAGATTATTAAGAATTAATGTTGGTATATCTAAAATAATAACACAAAAATAAAAGACATGGGAAGTGACAAGTACAGATTTAACTTCTCATATTTATTAGGAATGCGTTTGGCATTTGTAGAGTGGACATACAAATTACAAAATGTTGGGGATTGTTGACTTTTGGGTGAATGTGTAGACTGCTCAGAAATGGCAGTATAATCTAGAAATGACTATCACCTGGTTCTACTTAAAAACACTGTGGCATGAACATTTTCCACACCCAAAAGTGAAAAATCACAAACTTTTTGTGACTAGTATATATTGTACTCACACTAACAGTCCCATTTGCTTCTCATCGCCATCAGACATTTTTTTTCATTTAGCTAATAAAAAAACTGAAGGAAAATACATAGTGTGTCTTTTCAGTCCTCGTTTCCATTGTATATCTCTATTACATCACATGGCGAGTATCATCTTGGATTCATGAGGGCCTGGTACTCCCTCTGGTGGGCGACCATGCGCAAAAACATGCTGTATTTTCTTTTATAAAAGCTGCAACATAGGTATGAGAAATAGACAGACTTACACATATGTTTTCCATTTTTTGTTTTGTTTTCTATCTTAATTGTATAGACCCTTTAAAATGTTTGTCATATGGAATGTTCAAAAGTCTGGAATGGAGGCGACTGGAGCAAAAGTGAGTGTTTGTGGTGAGGGATAGAATAATTCTGAGCATACAACGAAAAAACTACTAAGCTGATTTCTCCATTGAAAATGTATTACGGTCTTGCCTGCAGTTGCCTCCATTCCAGAATTTAGAATATTTATACAGTCTTACCATTTCACTTTATCGTCAGGCTGGACAACTTTCCCCACTTTGGCCATTTTTGCCATGGCTTCCTGAAACGTACATGGATAAAACATGGCTTAGTAAACCATAAAAAAAACCCAGACAGTTGTGGGCCTCCTTTGACCCAGTTTTGTGAATAGCAACAACTGCAGGGGCCATAGGCTGACTGACTAGGAGGGTAAGACTAAAGCAATGCCAACCCCCTGAGCTGTCACTACCTAAACCTCCAAAATGCCACCAGTTTAACTCGGAGGATCAGACAAAACAACTGGCTGCAGAAGTTATGTCTAAAACGGGTCAACAGGTGCAGCCCAGTCCAAACAATACCCTCTTATTTTTAGTACATCTGGCTTAAAGGGCTGTCTCAATCTTAAGCAACCTCCTTTGGCGCACATATAAAACTATAGTCCTCACCATATACACAGTATTTTTGATTAATGCATTTATTTTAGTGATTGAAAACAGTTAAATTGATTGACCAGCAGAGAGAAGTATTGAGTCAAAAAGATGTTCGAATATAATAAATAGTTTATGGGATGGTGTAATGTTAATTACTAAAAAGCAAAGTAAAGGACAGAAACAGACATATATTTTATAGTGTTTATGAGTACCTCTATTGAACTATATTCCTGTGATGCACAAGCACCCACAATTGCTGCTCCCACCAACACTGCCTCCGTTTGGTTTGGCAACACCAGAGGTAGTTCTAAAATAAGTAAGATGTGAATCATAACAGCATTCATTAAAAGTTAATTTAATGTGAATTACTACCTGTAGCATTGGCATGGACCTTAACAAAAAGTGGATTTTTACTGAGTCCACCACATAGGAATAATGTTTTAATGTTATGCCCAGCCTCTTTCATGGCATCCAAGATATGTAGAGTACCAAGCTGTAAAGAAAAAAAAAATTAAAAGACACACATTAACCAACATTAAATTGCAACCGTTAAAATAATTGAAAATAGGGTAAACCCACAGCCAGTGCTTGTACTGTAGCCAGGTAGAGCAAGGCCAAATCATCAAGGGTCTGGGAACATGTGAGCCCAATCACCTAAAGAATAAAATAAATATCCAGATTTCTTATCATAATTGAACTGCAATGGAGAGGTATCAAAACAAACACCACAGCTTTTACATATTTTACTGACTTCACATAAACCTAAGTTTCTCACAAAGCTCACCATTCCCTTCAAAGTCGGGTCGGCCAGCGGTGACCTGTTTCCATGAAAGTCCGGCCACACATGTAGACTGGAAGTGAGCACGTCGACTGGAGAGCCGGGATCAGCCATAGCATCAAGGTGGCTGTTCAAGTATTTGTAGATATTCTCTCCAGCAAAGGGGAATCTAGGAGATAGTTTGAATATTCAGTATCATTAGTTAATTAGGCACACTGGACACAATAATCATTCTAATAATCATCTGACCTCTGCTGCGCTTGTTCTTGGAGCTGGGTGTAGGCAGCGTGGCCTTTCACCATGTGCTCAATCTGAAAGAAGAACCATAAATATGATCTTTGCTTTAGATTAATGTTGATTTTGTGAGCTTTGTCTAGTTTTTGTTTTTAGATTTTTTTTGGTTTTATTTGTTCTTTAAGTAGGACTTGTATGTAATATGTATGTGTAATGTATGTCCAAACATTTCAACACAGAGATTTAACAAAGCAAAGTCATATAAAAAGTAAAAACACAAAATGCATAAACACCGTAAACACACCAGTCTTCCTGTAGCACTCTGCCCTCCTTCGTTGAGCCAAAAACCCGGCACCATAGCAGACAGACAAGGCCCCCAGACGCCGGGCACAAACAGAGGCTGCTGGCTTATCTAATCAAAATAAACAAAAAGATGAAAAAAGGTGTCTAAACTGCATGTTGATAATATTAGCACATATGTAATCGCTTACTGCCATGTGACAGGTTGATGTCCCACAGATCATGGCCATTCTTGCAGTTATTGGCTGGTTTTCACATGGAAGGTTAAATCCCTTGATATCTGCTCCTATAACACCTAGCAGGAAAAATGTAAATATTATTGAAAATGATCATATTTATTTTAAATGAGTTGGGGACGGGT
The DNA here is from genome assembly GCA_036025475.1 of Philypnodon macrostomus. NCBI lineage: Eukaryota > Metazoa > Chordata > Actinopteri > Gobiiformes > Eleotridae > Philypnodon > Philypnodon macrostomus. The sequence continues at coordinate 31,937 of JAVQKC010199541.1, read as the reverse complement.
GTTATACAGTACTGTAATCCTGCTTGGGGGTATTTTCACTCTGAACATCAAAAGCTTCATTGCACTTTGAAGTTTTCCATTAACCTTTTTGTGGCTTCGAGCTATCACACTAACTGCTCGAGTATTGTGGGCCGAGGCGGTTTGGTTTTGAGGCAAAGGGTTCATCTACATATAGCAGTCAGCAGAGTACATCACTTTGACATCTACAACAACTAATAGTGCAGTGTGTTCTTCACCCTCTGACTCTTACAACAATGTGTGACCTCCAGAGGCGACCACAAAGATCAGAGGGTAGAGTTCATCTGTAGTTGAACTCTCAGATCAAAACCAGATGTCCAGGATCGTGTTTCCAGTCCAAACTAAAGGGTGAGGTTCCAAAGGTAACAACACTTTTCTAATTAATCACAAATGTTTTCTGTTCATCTGTAACAAGAAGCAGGGCAGAGGGGGGGTCTAATCTACCACATGAGTATATTTATTACCCAGTCCTCCAGCATGGGCATCTATAAGAGAAGCACCAACTGCTGTTCCCGGATCCAACCCCAAATCTGCAGCTGCCTCGTGTGTAAGGCCTAGACCGAGTGGACTGCCAGGGGGGCAGGTCACACCACCTAGAGAGCAGAGAATGAACTTACTCACACAGAGATACCAAAAAAACTGAAATATCATGCATTAATGGGGAAAAAAGTTAAATAATATTGGTTTAGTACTGTATTAAAAAGTATGTTACTTGACCAATTTTGCAGTAGTCATTTTCCAACAGGTCCTCAAGTCCAATGTTAGTCCAAAAACTGTCATCCCATCCTTCTGGGGGACAATATGTCCATTTACACACCAAAGTACATAAGGACCTACCGAATATAAGAATAACTCAATTCAAATTCAGATAACAAAAGGCAAAATATGTACAATTATAATAATAGTCAAACATCAAAGCAGACACTATTGCTTCATATCAGACTTTGTTACATATTCTTTGAGTTACCTGGTGGATGAGCCTGTTGCTTTCCAGGACAGGAAATCTGGAAGATCAAAAAAGTGCGCTGCTTTGTTCCAGCAGCTCTCTCTAAGATTCTATAAGAAATAAACATGAACTCAGCAGTCTGTGTAGTGCATGAAAATCTGCACCCCTCACACTTTTGTAAATATTTGATTCTATCTTTTCATGGGAAAACACTGAAGATATGACACTTTGATACAATGTAAAGCAGTCAGAGTCCTTCCCTCAGAGGAAGACCTAACCCATGTTGAGCATCTGTGGGTCTCTAACATCCACCAGCTCCGTGGTGGAGGAGTGAAAGAGTAGTCCCAGTGGTCACCTGTGAAGCTCTGGTGAAATCCATGGCCAAGAAAGTTAAGTCAATGCTGGAAAATAATGGTGGCCACAGAAAATATTCAAACTTTTGTAAACCCACTTTTTTTAAAGGGTGTACTCACTTGTTGCCAGCATTTTATACATTAATGGCTCTGTGTTGAGGTATAGTGTTATAGTGTTATACAAGCTATACACGGACTACTTTACATTGTATCATAGTGTCATATCTTCAGTGTTGTCCCGTGAAAAGATATAATAAAATATGTACTAAAATGTGAGGAGTGAACTCAATTTTGTGAGATACAGTATATGGTGGATCAAATGCCCCTATGGTGTTTATGTTATTAATTGTGGTTTAGGTTGGCTATAGTGCTACACACAACAGAGTGACTAATAGAATGGTGTTAAGTTTGCTGTGGCCTCTTCACCTCTTTAAGCCAAAGGAGTTTCGGGGGCTGCATCTCTGGTGACATGACCCCACCGACTCTCCTCAGGACCCTGTGGCCGGTGTTTGTGATACGAGCAGCCTGCTCTGCAGCTCGGTGGTCCATCCACATTACTACATTCTTGTCTCTGCAATCTAATAAAAAAAAGTGAATGTTCTATGTTGAGCAATATTTTGAGTATTAAGCTGATAATCTTACTAAGATTTATTTTATCTACTATTATTATTACATGGATAAATAGTGAATATTTGATTTGTAAGGCCAGTAATAGTGTTACTAATATACTTACCATTGTGACAGACAGAAACGGGCTGAAAGGACTGGTCCAAAACCACAAGAGAACAGGTAGCATCGAAGCCTATGCCCCGAACATGGCTCGTTTCAACACCATTGACTACTCTCTGGAACAGAAACAAAGTAGCACAAGCTTAATATACCAATATATTATTTTGGTGTATGCCTATGAATTGTGTGTAATATACCATGACTAATGTACTGACTTAAAAGATGTTCACACTTAACACCCATTGATCATTTTACAAAAGTGCATTTCATTTGTTCTGCAGACCTACTTGATTACACTGTCCTAACCTTGACAACCATGCAGCATTTGCCCCAGATCTCAGAAGAGGACTGGACATAGTGGTCACTTTCAGGCTCCCAGATGCTGATGGGCTCCTCTGCGGTGCTCTTGAGCAAACCTTCTCTCGTCACAAGAGCTGCCCTCACGCTGGCAGTGCCCACGTCCACTCCGACATAAAACATCTCTGCCATGTTCACGACCTCTGCGTGGACGCAATTCTAATTTCGCAATTCAGAACAGAACTATACAAGCAATGTGCATTTAAGTGATACACAAAAATACTCTAAAACATTACCATCTCTACATTAGATATCATATTACACGGATATGGTAACGTTAGGAAAGCTGAGAGATTGATCACATTCTTGAGCATCTTCATGTAGACGCCACACAAATAGCTCTTTACGATACGCTCAAACTCTTTCTTATGAAGATATTGATAACAAAGTGACCTGAAAACTTACTTGCAGGATGTACTGTTATTTAATGGCGGAAAAACATGTTTAAAGTTGATCGAAAGTGTACTTTGAGCTCTTTGAGCAAAGCGACCACCAACATGACTTACGGAGCGCTGAAGAGGACAAAAAGCACGAGTCGCAAAAACGGTGCATATTCCAAAACTCCAGAGAGAGCCGAATCAGAGATCAGTTGTAATGATAATGAAAATAATTAAGTACTAGTAAGATTAGTTCAAAATTATGTATGTATTTAAGCTAGTTAATCAGCCAATTTTTTGTTTGTAAAAATGTATTCATTTCTTTTTAGTTATTTGTATATTTCTGTATTTTAAAATTTTAAATATGGCCGCACAGGAAACCAGATCTCACTTTTTCACAATTTAGTTAGTTAGTTAGTTAGTTAGTTAGTTAGTTAGTTAGTTAGTTATATTCAGACACACAAGAAATAAATAAAATAACATATTTACAGTCACAAAACACAAGATAACATCCATTGTGTCTGAAAGGCATTGGCTGAAGCAAAGCTTATTTTGCCTGCCTAATTCCCTGAACCAACCAATTTAAACCTCAATAACATACAAAGGTGTGTAAAAGTAGACCATTTATACCCCCACTAAATTTGTAGGCTATACTCAAATAAGAGTAACCTAAATGTAACTCAGTATTAACCAAGTAGCCCAATTAACCCAAGCTGTTGATTATAGGGTTGTTTGTATAGCCCTTGATGACCTGTGAAATGTGTGGGGTCTTGTGGCGAAAAATTGAGACCCTGTGTTTTAGAGGATCCACAGCTGTCTGTAGGAAATAGCCCTGGGTGTGATCTGATGAGGGTGTTTGGACCAAGAATGATCAACAGAAATGGAGTACAGAGAAAATCTAGCAGCAGGACAGGAAGACACAGATGGTCTTTGTTAAACAGTCCACAGACACAGTTGGGAATGGACTCAATAGCTGTCAAAATGTAATCTCATTGATACGTCTATTGATACATTTAACATGACGGCGAAACATTAATGGATCCTGTTGAGTTATAACAATAAAGTAAGCCCTGGTGGGAAGTTAGTGATTAGAAAGTTGTGTGCAATGGAAAGAGCTAGAGCAGAGGAAACTGGAGGCAGCTGATTAGGAAAAGCTGGCTGGATGCAGGAAGAACAGAAACACACAATGGACTTGCACACAGGTGCACTATAGTGTGAACTCTAGGAGAGATAAAGACACTATGTAAGAGCAGTATTATTAGTAGTATTGTTATTACTAATCATGAATAATCAATGTGTTGTTAATTTAAGGATCTCCATTAGCTTTATGAGAGTAAAAACTATTCTTCCCGGGGTCCAATGACTGAACTTGCTGTTGCTAAAATAAACCAAAGTGAGTAGAAAGTCGTTTAAGTGAAAAGGTATAAATTGAGACTGGTTGCTCTGAGATTCCCTGTGTCAGCTCAAACATATAAAAATCCAGCCAGAGCCAGTTCTGATGTTTTAAAGACATGTCATGTGACCTCAGGCAGCTTTTATAATGCTGCCTGCGACTATTAACTTATTTATAGCAGGCTTGAGGAGGATATGTTGAATAATGCAACGGGGAGGCTAGACAGCCTGGACAGGATCTGTACATAGGCTTGACTTAAATGTTCCAGTTTATGTTCACTTATATGAGGCCTAACCAAGCCAAAAAGTACACTAATGGGTGACCTGATAATTAGGCCTATAGTTTCTAAATACACATACTACACAGGCATATTTATACCAGTAAATGAAACTAGAGCCAATAGACTACATATTATCACATTTAAAACAAAGTTAAGTTTTTGGAGGCACCATTGGTAAAGTCTGACACTGAAAGTATGTTTGATTTTTACAGTGAAACCACAACAACAAATAAGAAAACATACTGCAAATAATAATAACCAGTAGAAATACAAAAATCTGGTGGAGAGCCATGATATAGCTGGTGTTCCTGATGCTTAACCATGTCGTGGATTGGACTTTAACACACCTCATCAAAGATCCTTTTTACTACTGGCTATAATAATGTCCAAACACACAAGGTTAAATCTGCTGTTGAAGTGTTGAAATAATTTAGATTTAATTATTTTGTTTCACTGCTAACTTAATCCATACTTAACGGTTTGTGACGTCACTGAAAAAAAATGTCATAGGCAAAAAATATTTTTTTTTAATTTAGTACATTTAAATAATTCATTTGAGATTGCGTTGAAGTTATGTAGGAACACCCGTTTAAAGATAAAGAGCCACAAACTGTCCCACTTTACCCATCATCACCCTATAGTGAGTCCCAAGACAATAGGCCCGGACGAAGACAATACAGCACACAAACAAAAACAGATGAAGCCTATTTAACAATGTGGAAATGGACTAAAATGTGTTTTAACATTCACGCTCGTGAGCACATCCTTGAGATCCTTTACTGTGGACGTTAACAATATGGCGTCATATAGTTTACAGTTTGGCGAAATAAAGCCGTTCTAATATTTAAGTAGGCTACGCAGAATAACTGAGCGGGTAACTAAATATTCAAAAACACTACGTAATCCCAGGGTACATTGCTCCAGTCTCTGCATTACCTAATCCCGTCGACCATCGCGGGGGGCGGGGACAGTAGTCAGAGCAACGTACATGTCATTAGACATTCCCCGCCCACCAAGCCACCTTCAACCAATCAGAACCCGTAGAAATGACATCATTGTTATTTTCAGTGGGGCTGCAGCTTAGAGGTGGATAAAGTTCGTCTCCACGTTGGAAGTGAAAGAAAGTATTATCTCGGCTCAGGCGTTGTTTGTACTTTTGGAGAAGAAAAACAAATAATCAAGGTACGTCTGATAAACACGTGAACGAACAGACGGAAGAGCAGCGGCTTTTGTTTGTGATAGTGCGGCTCGCGGGAGAAGAAACTTTTCTTGGGACATCAGTTGTCAGAGAGTTGAACTTCAACAATAACCGAACTCAACAAAACAGCGGGGGTAGAGGGTGTCACAGGACGTATGTAAAGAAACTTTTCAATAGAATTTACTCGAAAGTGATTTACTTTATGTCCAGAAAAATGGAACCAACCTTCTACGACGAGAGCGCTTCTAGCGCTCAGCACGACGGGACGGGGGTGTTTGCGTTCAACCCAAAGACTCTCAAACAGACTATGACGCTGAATCTGAACGACCCAAAAAACTTCAAACCTCAGCTGACCTCCAAGGCTTTGGACATTCTGACGTCTCCTGACGTGGGTTTACTGAAGCTGGCCTCGCCTGAGCTCGAGAGGCTTATTATTCAGTCATGCACCGGTTTGACTACTCCCACCCCGACACAATTCGTCTGTTCCAAGAACATCACGGACGAGCAGGAGGGCTTCGCAGAGGGCTTTGTGAGGGCGTTAGCGGAACTTCATTACCAGCAGTTGCCCGCACCGGCGGCACATTCTGACACACAGCCCAGTGGCAACAGCGTTGGGCCTGGCTCTTCTGTGTCCGAGAGCGGCGTTGTCCCTTTCAGCTGCGCAGCACGCACGGATCCGCCAGAGTACACCAACCTGAGCACATTTGCTCGAGCCGTCGGCTCTGCAGCCACCAATGACAAACACCAATCTACGGGATACCCACTAGCCCCACCGCTCCACAGCCACACGGACCACCAACTAGCGGCAACCCAGCACCCACGGCTCCATGCGCTCAAAGAGGAGCCTCAAACTGTGCCTGAGATGTCCGGGGAGACTCCTCCTCTCTCCCCCATCAACATGGAAAACCAAGAGCGCATCAAAGCAGAGAGGAAACGCATGAGGAACAGAGTAGCCGCGTCCAAATGCCGCAAAAGGAAGCTTGAGAGGATCTCAAGGCTAGAGGACAGGGTTAAGAACCTGAAGACCCAAAACACGGAACTGGTTTCTTCTGCTAATGTCCTGAGAGACGAGCTGGCTCTGCTCAAGCAAAAGGTTATGGACCATGTTAACAGTGGCTGTCAGCTTATTCTGACACAGCAGCTCCAAGCTTACTAAGAAACAGAAGTGGCACTTGGGACCAAGTAATCCAATGGTCAAAACTATAAGACTGTGTATATAGAACATTGTTCAGAGTCGTGATTGTTACGCGATTGCGCCACTTGACAGATTGTAAAAAGACACTGTATGCTAATGGTAAAAAATACCACGTGAACCGAACAAGGCCTGCATGATCTTCCGAGCAATCAGGCTTACTGCATTTTACCATCAGTCCAGCACTGAGCGTTCCACCAGCAACTATGTACAGGATAACACTAACATGTCACACCTTACGGTTTAACTGGTGTTTACTGACAACTGCCTTTTCCCTTAATATTTACAGACACCTTTGTCAATTAGGTATGACACATGTTAGACCTAAAATAACACTTTGTAATGTTTCTACTTGATGTTTTTTTAGCACTTGGCAATTTTCGTAAAATAAAAGCCTTTAACATGCGTACGGTTTGTCTGCTTGAGAAAACGCATTGATCTGTTTAAGTGAAGAAATGTTTTACACCTATATTAAGTATTTGTTATTGAAGGAACTGGGCTGGACGGGACAGTGAGTCACCGTCAGACAGCATGAGCCAGGCGTTCCCTGATTGGACAGCGGCCCGTCGGAAGTGGAGCACACATCCAAATATGGCAAGAGGCTGATTGGTTACGGGACGGGTGTCTGTGCGCCTATGAATCACCGTCCTCCCACTGCAGTTGGCAATAGCTTAAGTTCAGAACATGTCTGTTTACAATATTGGTTAAACGCAAACACATGAGTAAACTTTGCGTCTAAAGCAACAGTTTTTTTATTAATACTTACAATGGAGCAGAATCATTTCAACACACTTCTTCAGTTCACATTTGAACGTGGACAGCCATTTCTTATACTTATAAAGTATAAAGGATGCAACTATAAATGTAGACATTAGGAAACTACTGGATTATTTTGTTGTTGTTTAGTATTATCTAGTAAGATGTGGTGCTGTTCACAACCTCAAACATAAGCAGCAAGGCACAGTTCAGGTTGGTCCATCTCCATCAAACTTTAGGATTAACACATCATCCTGATTTCTGATAGTTCAATTTCTGTTTTTTTAGTTTGGTGGAATTAGTTGCTCACTCAACCAACAGACACACCTTCCTTTATGGAGATGCGCTGACGGTGTACATGGTCCTGCTCAAGTTCTTCATGACTTGGGTGCCAGAGCCGTGACAGAATGCGCTCGATATTGAGAGCATACATTGTATGGGAAGGCATTACGCCATGGTGTACCTTTTGAAGATAAAAAAAGAGTTTGTTAATAATATCATAATTGTTGCAAAATAACTATTTATTGATGTATTTCTTTTCATCTAAATACAAGCAGCTACCTGTAAAGCTTCAAGAAGATCAAACATGCTGACTGGAGGTAGGGCTGCAGGAAGACTATCACCAGAACAAGCCAAAAGATGAACAGCTTGCTGCTCAGCTTCATCTGGTGACACCTGAGGTGGAGGCCCAGCAGGAAGAGAGGCACTTGGAGGAGGACTAAATGAGTCATAAAGTGAATATTGTGTATGTAGGTAAGTTAGTAATGCATTTGTAAAAAGGTATGGTCCTTACCATTCAGATACACTGTGATAAGCAGCCAGACTATTTTTGAGATATGGTTGTGGAGTCACATCATTGCCAAACGCGTATGGAAAATGACCATCCCGTAACCTGTAAGCTTTCCTCCGCGTTATCACAGCAGTTAAAACATCCTTTATGTGTTGCTGGAATAAAATCAATAATACAATATATCTTTAATCAATGTATCCGGTATCCCAGAAAGTCCAATAAGGTTGACTGAAACGTCTTAACAGTTACACACCTCAATTGCATAGATCATGGCGCTGACAGCATCCTCAGAGACATTATCCAGACCTAGTTCAAAGGCTGTCACCATCATGCGGGCTTCGAGTTGACCCCGCGTAGGAAGCATCAGAGTGTGGGCACTGAGACGCAGCTCTTCCTCCTCTCCCCCCGCCTCCCGTGGGCTGAATGGCTGTGCCGCACTTAGAGGGTTCTGGGGCTGGAATCGGTGCTAAAGGCACATACAACAGGTTTTACCAGGCAGCACTAGTCAAACGTTACTCAATTAGAGAAGGATATTGTGACGCAGTAAACGTAGACTTACATCAAATTTCTGTCTTGAGGAACTTTTCTTCTTCACTTTAGGTTTTCCAGGCTTTGAAGCAGGGCCACTTGACCACTGTAACGGTACGCCCTCTAGAGGGACAGGTATAATCAGGTCTAAATTGTAATATACTACATTTTCATGCCTTCATTAGAGTTTGGGGCTGTAATATTGAACATTTAGGAAGAAATAAATATAACCAGTATTAAACAGCTCCTTGTACCTGGTGTAGAGACAATGATCTGGCAGCGTGTTAGAATGGCCAGAAGGAAGTCATTGTGAAAGTGGACTGGAAATCAGAAGTGAAGAAAACACAGACAATCAGATGATATGCAACATAATTTAGCCACTAGGTAAACATCAGATAAAAGACAACCATTTTCTTGAGCCAGCAGGCGACGTGCCTCGACGTCAAACTCGTCCTTGCTGATCTTCTGCTTGAACCACAACTTCAGATTAGCCCAGTAACTGCAAACCGACATTAGACAAGAACAGTCATTTTATTGATTTAACAGATTTAACAGATTTATCAGATTTAACAGGTGCACACCCCCAGATCACCAGCAGTCTTGTTTTCACATCACAAATAAGACACTTTAAAACAGCATACACAGTCTCGGGAAATAATAATGTCATGATTACCAAAATATAGTGTGGACGTATTTGAACCCCTCACATGACCCCAACCATAGATTAAAAAGGCTAGCACAGCATCATAACAGTTTGCAAGATTGCGTGATAGCTCTATAGGAAACACTGCGTGTGCGCATATTATTTCCCTCGAGTTTGACTCAATCATTCGCGAAACACTTTACAAAAAGACGACTTACTGTTTAACGTTATCCCCGATTGCATCAGTAAGATTTTTCTTTGCAATTTCAAGCTCGCTTGCATTAGCTGCCATTGCGTTCCTCGGCGCTTAAAGTGGTGTCATCAACGTGCGACTCGGTCATTTTAGAGCAGCGTGGCTGTAGTTATACCATTGAACCACTAGATGGCAATACGGCCTGCATTTAAGCATTATACTCGGATTTAACCCTAAACACCTTTGCATTTTTTATTGATATTTCATTTAGTTATCGAGAGGGATGTTAGCTGAAATCAAGTAATGTTTTAGGACAACAATGCTGTAAGCTACACATCCGTTTAATTCAGCAGTCACCAAAACACAAAGGTACATACAGGTCAAATTATACTGGACTTTTACCTTAAAAATACCTCAAATATATAGGCAAATCAATTAAGTGATTTACTGGCAGTTTTTCCACTTGCTTTACGGTGAATTTATTTTTGCTGCCTTAAAAGTAATATTTCTCTGTGCTTGGGCCCCCTTGTGGTTTTGACTTTTTGAGCAGGTTTGGGTTGTGATGTGGGGGCCTCTTGGTTCCAGTGTTTAAACTGCAGTGTAAAAACAGTGGAGAAGCCACTCAGTCAAATAGCTCTTCTGGCTCTTTCTCCCTAGGGGGTTGTGAAGCCTTAAAACAGACCTCCATGACTCTGTCACAATAAGCAGGACACGGCACATACACAGTTAACGCTCAAATAAGCCAATTCAGTGAGTAATGCTGACTCCACTGTTCTGAGGTCACTGTGTTCTAAGGAATCCACTTTCAATATCTTCATAACAAACACATTTTATGCCAACCAGAAACCATAAGCTATGAGTTTAGAATGATATCACTTTGGAATTACTTTTTTTTAGTTTTATTGAGAAGTGCCAGTGTCCATCTTCTTTAGCATATGTCTGAACTTTATTTTGCCCCAAGCTTCATGTCTTTGTAGCACGTTAACCCCAGCTAAAACTAAACTAATAATGGCATGGAAACTCAATGTATCCTCTGAGACTCTCCAGACCGCTTTACTACTTCTTTTACCTACACCCATTTTCAACACACGTTTGTTAATGTCTTAATCAGACACGGGGAAGTTCAACTGTCTCATTCAAGGTAGAAATCAGGTGGTTGTTTAAGAAAACAACTCCACATCCTGTCCGTTGATTAGTCGTCTGACACTAACTGAACTTTTGTGAATAAACAAGTTGTCCACGTGAACATTTCCACTAACACTGACCTCTTTTTGTAAACACAAGTATGGCCTGATGTATCCAAGAATCCTCCAAGACTAGTGCCATTTTGGTGAAAGAGAGCTTTCACCAGTCGATGATAGCCAGGTATCCAGTGTGGTATACGGCTGAGTGTGGTCCCCTCTAGAGCCAAGGATGTCACCATCTCAAGATAAACTTGTGCAAGTACAGGACAGAAGAATATCTGAGATGCCCATTTATTTACATAGCCCCGGGCTGCCTATATATGTGAGAGTTCACTGTGTGGTTTGACTTCAAAAACCTCAGGTGGTGGTGCTATATCATTGCATTGTGCACACAGTTTCTAGCACAGTATAAGAATCTCACTCTCACAGACGCATTAACTACTCTGAACATTTTTATTTTCTCTAAAGGTTCATTCAGAATGTAAAAAAACAAAACAAACATACAAACATAGCCTGCTTCATAAAGTACCACAACAGAAAATGAAAAACTAATAATAATAATAATAATAATAATAATAATAATAACCCCAACCTGAGAATAAATTCATGACACAAAACATGTGAAATCTGTAGTGACCTCATCGCTTCAAAAGTACTGTGACTCATGTTTTTGTCTGACCTTTTATTGCCTTTGTCAATAAAATATTTTTATACAGTGTATGTGTGTGTGTGTGTTTATCTTTGTAAAACATAGTTTAATAGCTGGGTGTGATGGACATTGTGGGGAAATGGCACTATTTTCAGCAGAGACACCAAAAGCTCTTTTATTTGTGCAAAGTTGTTCAAAGCATCGTACTCACTATATGGAGCCGGTGGTCTCGGGGATGGTTACAGATCCCCTCTACGCCTGGCTTTCATTTTACAAACCAGTCAACGTTAGATATTTTAAAGAAAACATTTACTTAAAGCCCCTTTGTGTGGAATGGAAAGAATGTAAATGTATCTCTGCTTATTAAGAAAAGGGTTTCACTTCACTTGCTGCTATTTTATGTGTTTTATGTGTCACATGCTTGGTTAGCATATTTTCTTCTGTGCTTGTAACCACAAAGAACACATTTCATCTGGTGTTTACCTCTCCATAAAGTCCATGCTAAATTTTAGTCAACATCTAAATGAGAAAAGCATATTACAGCACTTTCCATTAGTTTTTACTTGCACACTTGAAGAATGATTGTCATATACAGTATACAGTAAAGGAAATGAGTTTGTGTTCTCAGTTGGATAAATTACTGCTCCTTCAGGACACCTGGCCCTTTTTAATGTCATGATAAGTTAATTGTACATATATATATTATTGTCTCATGTCATCTGAAGAGAAAGGGAGTTGAACATATTCTAGTCTTTTGCACATGGGAATCTGTCCTCAAAGATTAAAATGACTCATAAGTTCAAAAAAGAATAAGTAACAGCAAAATGTCTTCCTCAGCTCTTGAGTATTATAGCACATGTAAAATACCATGTATGTTTCCCCAGGCATTTATCTGCGAGTGGCAGGAAGAGCTGGATTAGATTCCTGTTGTTGGAGCTTAAGAAGGTAATCAATGAAGGTCTTTTTCTCAGTAGGGTGACTTTGTAATGAGGAAAACACTGCTGTAACTAAAGTCACTCCTTGTCAAGGCATCTTCCTACATTTTCCATAGTGTCTATTTGAAAATGAGCTTTTGCTCAGTCTATGGGCCTAATCATCATGCGGACAGTTTTCATAGAGTAGAAGCCTCCTCCATAGTCAGCCCAGAAGATACCATCCTGAAACTTGCTGCGGTAAACTCCTCCACTGTACCAGACACCGTTCAGATTGGTTTGTCCGCAAGCATTGTACCACCAGCCTCCTTTGTGGAAGTGAGCACAGTTACCTGTTTAAGACAGAGTCAAAGTCAAAAACATTAGTCCATTTGTGACTGTGGACTGAAAGACTAATGAAAGCAAATGTAAGGTGCATTGAGCACTGTATGAATCAAATTCATGATATTATTTTGAATTGTTACATTGTATATAACTCGGTCCTTGTTGAAAAAGTACATGTGACCTGTATATCAAAACTACATTTACCTGAAAAAGTGTCCTTGTCGCGGTCGAGAGTGGTGAACTGTTTGCCGTTGTGGCTGGTGAGAGAGTCCCCGGCGTTGCCCTGGTACGTGCCCAGGCGCAGCCGGTAGCCTTCGCTCTCTGGCTCCAGGTGAAAGCTGTTGTACTGGGCATACACTTTCTTCCCCATCCAGTCCTCCAGCTCCACTAACAGCTTGTAGTTCTCCTGCTTCCCCAGGCTGTAGATGCCCTCCAGACCGAGCCAGTATTCCCCATCTATGTTACCAAAGCCACTCTAAAGCTCACACAAATTAAAAGGTAGAGTCAAACAGTGCAAGATGTTTGTTGTGTGGTTTCTGTAGGAGTTTAGAAACAAGAGATGTGTTTGGGTATAATGTGGAAGAGAATGTGGGAAATAACAGGACAACAAAAATGTTGTTTTTGATGAACTTTATCCATGAATCTGTAGTTTAGACACACAACAAAGATCAAAGTATCTAAAAAGGGATACCAGCCTGTCTTTGAAATCCACAAAAAACATGCTGTAGTCGGGAAAATAAGCATGAATCTTCATAATTCTGATACATATAAAGCCCCAAGAACTATTGGATTTCAGCAAATGGTTAAAAAGCATTGCGCTATTTACAGTATGTTTGGCCATGTGCCTTCACAACACTTTACATGGAAGAGAAAACTGAGGTTTTCAACAGAAAATGATAAATGATGTTGAGTTCAAGATCTGAGCCCACTTTTTTCATGCTGTGTCTGCGCGTACATGTGGTGACTTTGTGGGTGAGCAGAGAAGCAAATCTTCATTGACATACATATTTACAAGTAGTCAATCATTGTGAGCTCTATTGAGAAGACTATATGAGGCCTATAAGCACTAAGCCATCTCAGTATCCCGTCCAGGATAGCTGCATAGTAGTAGTGGTTTTGGAAAGAAACCCCCGCAGATTGAGCTGTGGAACATTCTTTCCTACCGGTCCGTCTAAAGTTTCATAATGAGAATCTAAAGCCAAAGTACCCCGGACGACCAATGCTGCTGACAGAGCATTTTATTTAACACAAAGTAAAAACATACGGATTCTAGCTGAGGAAATTGTCCTGAAGACCCCAGATTGTTCCCCTGATTGGCTCCTATAGAAACCCCGCTGTTCTGGGTAAATGTGATCGTCGACAGAGTGTGAGACAAGAAAGACAAACAAAAGAAAGGGTCCAGTGGGAGTGTCTTGTGATCTGTCATCACCTTATAGTTATCCCAGTTCCTGAAGAAGTTGACTGATCCGTCTCGCCTGCTTTGGATAACAGTCCAGCCTCCGTTGTCTATATCCTGTTCACACCAGACCTGCATCGGCCTCTCAGCTTCATCTGGTTTGATCACATACATGCCACTGGTGCTGAGGCCAGCTTCCTGAGCCTGAAGGCAGTCTCTGAATGGCCCTGAAAGAGAAAACACTTGAGTTAGGAGGAAGATTTAAGACTATAAATAAAAGAAAGAAATACTAGAGCAGGACAAACCATTTTATGGGATAAAACTATCACCAAACATCTAATGTTACTACTTTGGGTGCAGAAACAATACTGGAGACAGTGAAGCCAGAGAAAAGAGAGTAAACGAGGAGGCAGACATGATAATAGAAAACACATTTCCAATGATGTAGGTCCTTGCCCATTCCCTGTTTTCTCCTTCCACCAGAAGTAAGAATGGGGCTAATTAGGAAGTTTCACTTGAGGCCTACAAACCAAAATAGATGTTTTGTTAACACAATAAAGTGGATAATGTCTGTGTTTTGTCAAGGTAAATCCCATTACGTAAGTTTTAATTACAAATACATACGCAGTATGTTGCTTTACCGGGTGTGACCTGGCCAATAATGGACTAATCTCTGAAGCTATAGTACATTCATGTGTACTCTGAGCCAAAGGTCTGCCTGGGTTTTGTCTGTGTCTCACATGCAATGGAACAGTTTGGTCAGGATAATTCTTATACACAGCTGCACTCAAATCCCGCACACTTTATTATTCTTGGGCACTAGCGCTCTAAATGTGTCAGGAATTTGAGTTGATGAGCAAAATTGCATTGGTAAGGTCTTTGGTAGCACTGCTATAAGTCTCATGCTTCAAATGAGACGTTACAACATTTATTATTTCCATTCTGGTTTGTGTTTCTGTTGAATGGGAAGCACAGTTTTCAATTGAATCTTTGGAGACAAGGCCACTCACCCACCTGCAGCTGCATTTTACATCAGACCTTTAGTTTTAGTTTTCTTTGGCCTGTAATGTCATGACTGGTCTACATTTTTGTGGCTTTCGTGAAAGGATGAATGAAATTGATTGAAAATTATTAATAATGAACGAACTGTTCATTAGAGGCTCACCTTCGGAGCTGAAGTTTCTGTATGGAGGCTCTTTTTCTTCCAGGGTGCCACTTGTTGGAGAAGGACCGGACCGGGAGCCTCTTTCCCGGGCAAATCCTCTAGTGTTGTCCCTTTGAATTTCATTGGTAAATCTTGGGACATTCACAGGGATATTTTCAGGCACCACTTGCACCATTGGTGGTCCCATGAGAGGTGGGTCCTGTTTGCGACTGTACACTTGCATACAACGTTCCTCTAATGCTCCAATGATCACTGACTGGTTGTTTACTATTGCAGACAGTGCTGCGTATTTGGCCTCCAGTTCTCTGTATCTTGAAGACAGGCGCAGAGATTCAGTGGTGGCGTTGAGGATGCGCGTCTCTAACTGTGCAAGCTCTAGGGAGTTGTCTCTTTTTCGGATGATTTCGTGCAGTAGTTGCATATAGAGCTGGGTCACTCTTGAGTTCATGTTCCTACTCTCTTTTCTTAGAAGTTTCATCTCATTCACCAGGTTACCGTCCACATCTACCACCAACTTTAAAGTGTCCATCTCCCGGCGCTGCTTGGACAGAAGATCACGAAGTGCAGCCACATCTAGTCTTGTCACTCGGTCTTTGTCCGTTGAATAGCCGCGAGCCGCACAAATAGGGCCAGTGATTTTCTGTTCAGGAACAAGAAATGTGTAGGAACACTTCTTAGGCTCACCGCCGGCCTCTGGAGCCCTCCGTATTCTGGTCAATATGGGGTGCTTTGTCAGAGCTTCTGTGCTGAGTGAAAAGGATAAGCCAAACAAAATATAAAGACTCCACAGTCCAGCTCCCATGATGTCTTCTTTTAGCTCCACACTACCTAGAACTGCAAAAAGAACACAGTTAGACTATCTTGAAATGTTCCTATGATAAGAAAAATGTATGAGAATAATATTAATATCTTTATTACAAAGACCATATGCACTGTCCATACAGCAGCTCTTCCACAAGGTATAAAAATGTCACATAAACTAATTATCTAGAATTAGAAAGCCCCTTTTAGCTGCATCTTTCTTCATTTTTGTCTTAAAGAATACAGTTTTATTAGCACTGGCCGAGCCTTTACACTCGTGGTATATACTTTTTCTTATTATATAATTATTTTTTTTTCTTAATATGGAAGAGAGCAAGACAAAAACAGTCACACAGATGTTTTATTCCATCTATATAGCTTTGTTGTTGCCATGAAAAAAAACAAATCCTGCTAATATATGAAAATGATGTGTGTTGTCATTAAAATGTAATGAAAATGAATGAAGGTCTTTGGTGCCATTTGAGTTTGCTTGTAATGAAATAGCAACAGTGGCACCCACCATATGTAGATCTGTTATTGTAAGTCATATTTCTCTTTCATTATGTATCAGGTGTCTGGGTGTGTTAAAGCTCTAGAATATGAATTTTTGTGAAGTGTTTGTGTTCCACTTCAGCTCATCTGTACCAGCTTGAATTCTTGTTCAGAATATTTCACACTGTATTTTAGCAGCTCCATAATGAGTATATGAGTTATCACTGGAGCTCTCCTTTCTGCATGACTGGTAACAATTGGAACAGAAAGTAAATACAAATGTTTTGCTCAAAATCCAGCGGTGGGAATCCCCCATTTATGAGTAATGCTTTCTAAAGTCTATTTTTGGAAAGAAAACATGTGTTTTGATCATATTGGTTTTGACAGTGGGCTAGAGCTGGGTTGGGTAATGCTAAAACGCATGCTAACAAAAAGACACCTTCTCCCATACTCAATAGCTTTCAAAGCGTTCCTGGTGAGCCAATGTGGGGTAATTTTGGCAGTCAAACCCGATCCAAGCATGAAGACGGTGGATATGGCCAAGGATGTTGAGTAACCTTACACTTCTGACAGGCACACAATAAGAGCCACTTTAGATCAAAACAGATCTACTAAAGAGTTTAACAGATGCCAAAAAAATTAATCCAGAAACACAGACAACCGGGCTTTTCAATCACGTCTGTGGTCTCTTCTTAAAGTTTAGCTGCACAAGAATCCTGACCACAGTAAGTGCTTCACTTCCAAAGCATTACCTAAGCTCCAACTGCTGCTGTAGCAGAATGAGACCCTTTTATCATTGTCAAAGGAAAAAAAACATGCCTGTCTCGGGGGATATATAATGTATTTTGTCTTTCCTCTTAAAGTCTAATAACTCATTGACAGGAAACACGCTGTCAGCCAACATAAATTTGAATCACCATGTTTTTTGGATTAAAATATACCAATAAAGCACTAAATCTTACAATAAGCCTTCTTTAACTGAAGAACACCATTTAGGGGAACACTAAAGCTGGGGCTATGTTTGGTCTTAGTGCAAAAGAAAAGACGCAATAATAAAAACTGGGCCATGCGTCAGAAACACCCTGGCACTGTCACTGATATGATTACAAAGAAATGATTTTTCCCCTCCCTTTTTGGTAATCATAGGTCAAACCCCATTAATAGCTTGGACTGAGAAACTGGCTCGTCTGCATGTCTCCAGACCCACAATATGAATCTCCCAAAGCTCTGACAGTGTTTACACAGGGGCTGGCTGCGAATCCTTGTCCAGGCTGTGAATCCCATTTATCCCAGTTATTACCACCAGGTCTCTGTCTGTCATTCACTCCCTGCTGCTGGTCTTCATCAACTTAGCTGTAGCTTTGTGTTGCCTTATTAACATCAAAAAAACATATGACAGGATCTCTGGTTCTAGCGAGATTAAAACCAGCCACTTCATCTATTTTCATGCGGTCTTTACAACAATACTGGACAGACTTTGCGGTGACTGGTTTGCCGGAGGAATGAGAACTTTGCCAAATTGCAACCAACATTAAGTTTAAATACTGTGACCTACATGTGAAAGACAATAAAGCTATCATTTAATCAAAAAAATTTAACTTGAATATAGCAAAAATGTACTCATGTTTGTGTGAAAAGTGATTCATTTATATAAATAAAGTTGCATTATTATTATTATTATTATTATATTAAACTTACCTGTTTTGTTGAAAGTTAGATGTCCCCCTGGTTGATGCCTTAATGGTTTCTTCTGTGAAAGCTCAAACTCTCCATTCTCCTCATTCGACTCGCAGCCCCTGGTCTCATTGGGAAGAAAAAGGCCCTGCAATGCATACAGTTGTGCTCCCAGCAAATACTGTCCACTAGAGGAACAGTGGAGGGTGGTTCATGGTACAACTCTGTGTGTATCTGAGGAGAGGGAGAAGTGGTACTGCCCTCCTTCTCTGGTGTCATCTGAAGTTTAGCAAGGAAACAAAAAGTTCTCCTAAAAACAGAAAATGACGATGTAAGTCAAATTTAAAACACATTCTTCACATTTCTCCAACAGAGCAAACGTATTAGTATAAATGAATGTGTGCTCAATTCACAAGGCCTGGCACACTGGTTATTAAAATAGGGAAACTGAAAATGATTCATTTCTAGATGTAGTCTTCAAAAGGTGTGTGTGTGTGTGTGTGCGTTTGTCTGAGGGTGTGTTTGTGTGCGTGTGTGTGCGCGCTCTGGCAACCAGCAGCTGTGTTTATGTAGTTATGAGGACAATATGGAGAGGGTTTAGCAGACAAAAAAGATTGCCCCTTAGCTAAATGTTTTGGATTGGAGCGGAAGAAGGGGCTTGATGCTTGTGGATTCTCTAAGAGGGAACATTACTTCACTATGTGGGTGTACATGAGTTTTTCTTGTCTTCAGTCCAGCCAAGGCAGGACAGCCTAATGTTGCCATGTGGAACAGAAATGTGGTGGGGCTTGTAGTCTAAAGCCCAAATAACTAGAAAACAATGAGAAAATAGTCACTTGTTTTTCTCTGTTTCTATTAATGATCTTCAATTCAAATCATTCAAATCATCTTAATACAACGAGAGGTTATCAAAGCTCAAAAACAACAGTAATAGTAATAAAGTGTTTATGTATAGCCTATATATGATATAAGCACTTTACTGTAGCCGTATGTTGTGCACATATATAACAATAAATATACATCTTATGAAAACCTATAGTAACATAAGTTTGTCTCGAGTTGTTCCGCTGGTTCCCAGGTAACACCTTATAAAGTTTGTGGTGAAATTCCCCTCAATGTTGTTCTCAGTGTTGAACAAGCATTACCACAGAAAGAAAACATCTATCTTTGTTTGTATTATTGACCTTCATTCAAATGAAATGTTATCCAATTCTATTTCGAGCAGTTTGTTTTACGTTAAGAAGAAGAATATAGAAGAAATGAGCTGCCTTGGCGGAGGTGTGCGCTCTCTTAGTGCTTTCTAGTGTACACCAGCAAAGGAGTGAGAAGTGTGACTTTACCACTGTGGGATTTCACAAGGCAGGAAGGGAGGGGAGGCCCTGTTCGCTGTATCTTTTCCAAAATATTCTTCCTCACTTCTTTCTTGTGTCATTTCTGACCTTCCCTGAAATTTTCATCCAAATCCATTCAGTAGTTTTTGAGTTAAGTCACTCACAGATGAACAGATGGACTCTAGCTCGAAAACATTACCTCCTTGGCAGAGGTAATAATCATAAACAGTAGCTGCTAAAACATGCAACCCAGGCCTAGTATTATAATTGTCTTTACTGACAGTTTTCTGTGAATTTACCCCTGTATTGCGTTTATGTACGCCCTATCCTATTATTTTGTTTTGTATACATTTTACTTACCTCTTGTTAGATGAAGGTGTTCCTACAGGAACATAGGATAGGAAAAGCAGAATACAATTTAAGCTTGGTTAATGTGACGTGGTTCGACTGTTCTGTTTGACCGGTTTATTGAGGTTATAAATGACGGTTTTACCGTAGCTGATCATTTTTGTTGTCCTCACCACTTTTGGTGTTTTTCCTCATCTGAGTTTTCTGTGTTTTACAATTTCCGCGCAGACAGTACACTGCTCATGTCATGCCCGGAGGCAGGAATGCTCTGCCCTCTCTGTGAGCCCCTCCTTGTGGCAAAAAGACTAACTGCCCTCAGTGAGGTTGCACTTGTTTAAGTACAGTGATGTGGCTAAATTACCCTTATTTAAACAGAATACATTACTACACTAATAAAACAATAACAAATAGCTGATCATAAATGTCATCATAGCACTAGGTAAACAGCATAGTATCAAATATTTAAAGTTTTATTTTCTAAAGCCTTATGCTAACGTCATAATTATGTATCAATCAATCAATCAATGTATTGACCCCAGTGTCTAGAGCCATAGAGATTAGAGAGTTGCGCCACCAGAGGTCCATAAAATTTGAACAGCTTCATAATAGTTCCACTTTAGCACAATTCTCAGTGCATTTGAATGGCACCTTTAGGTTCAGCGGTTACTTCTGGAACAAATGTGTTCAAAGAAGTGCTGTTTAAAAACTGGCCCATTGTCGCCAATGGAATTGTCATAACTCTACTTATCTCTAGGGCTCTGCTCTTGACCAATCAGAAGCAGCGCCATGGCCGTTGACGTACACTACGAGAGCAAAAGCTACAAGCTAAACAAATCTTTATCACTTATCACAACTTCAAAAACACGACACCATGGATGTAAGCTGCAGCTCTGCGTTGATATTCAACTTTTTAAGTTAGTCGATGCTTGTCAACACTAGTTCTTCTCTCTCATGTGGACTGTTTATTTACCAGCATGGTGAGTGGTTTGACCTATGTGCCTTTGACATATACTGCTACTACCAGTGACCAACTGTAGTGGTGGTAATGGCATGGATCTATTCCATGGGTAACGGTTACAACCCATTGACAATGGACACCTGAAGGTATCTTTTGTCCACTTTGCCCCTGCCGCGAGCTGTTGGATTATGGGGTTTAAACAAGCTTTATTCGTGTGCAGTGGCTCAACTGTTGTGGATAAAATTAGACTCTTGGCATTAGTTAGGGATCTTGTGTCAGTGTGGATCTGGCTCAGTGACACCTGTCAGCTCTCTGTGTGCTTTATATTCTAGTTTAACGCTGAAAACATCTACATATACCATTAACCCAAACAAGCCATACACCTTTACTTTGTTTATTTAAGGTCGTTAACTCTATACTGTAGATTGTATGTAGTAGTAGTAAGTAGGCTACTCATCCCAGCACATTAAAGAAGATTTTGATACTGATTTGCAGGATACTGATGTCCCCCATTCTCTGTGTGAGCTGTGTTTGACTCAGGTGTGCCTGAGTCTGGATGCTCTGTGCATCAAAAGAACAGATGGCTCCCTGCACCTCAGCACGGCCCCACTCTTCCCACAAGAGATGGCCGACCAGCTCCTGTATATGATGAGTATTAAAGGTAAGACTCCAACTGCACTGAACTATAAAGAATGAATGAGGTGGCTGGTTTGCTCCAGTGAAAGGTTTTGTTAAAAGTTAAAAGTGACTTTATTAATCCAAATGTGGCTTAAGTGATGGTGTTTTCCCACTTTTTGCTTCTGTTCACCAGGTATACTCAATGACATAACAGTTGGAATATTCCGAGACTGTAAAGAGTTCCGCCTGCGCCGTGCCTCCATCCGCTCCTGCACAGTGTCGGCTGAAGCGTTCCACCTGGCTCTCTGCACCCACCGACTCCAAGAACTAGATGCATCGTGGGTCACTGGAGGCCTCACTGGGGCTGATGTAATCACAGGCCTGGCTTCAAACCCAGAGTGCAGATTGAGCCTGCAGAGGTTGTCTCTGAATGGACTACATCTGGACTGGAGCGCACTGAAGGAAGGAGTAGGCATTAGCTCCTTGCAGGGTCTAAGAACGCTCAACCTTGCCAACACAGACCTGAATGATGAGGTCCTTGAGGATATATGCACTCTACCTCATCTGGAAATGCTTGATATATCCTGTTGTGCCGTCTCAAGCCTCACTCCGCTGCTCGAGTGCAAAAACACACTAAAATCATTAATTGCACACAGGCTCAGACACCTCGAGATGTCACCTTCTAGACTGCTTTTTGTCCTTACCCAGCTTCACTCTGTAAGGCACCTGGACATTTCAGATGACCACTTAAGTGAGGACAGTGATGGCAGCAATGGCGACGAGATGGTGCGGCAGCTTCTTGAGGGGAGTCTGCAGGTTCTCCCCTCCCTGGTTTCTCTAGATGTGTCTGGGCGAAAGAGAATAACTGAAACAGCGGTGAGAGCATTTGTGGAGACCAGAAGTGGACTGACTTTTTTGGGTCTGATGGCGACCGGCGTTAGTTTTGATGCCTTGGAGTCATGCAAGAACCTAAAGGTCAGAGCTGCAAGACAACAAGCCCTCTGTGTCACTGATGAGACATATTTGTGCATACGTTTCTCATTTTTGTTTGACTTGAGGGTCTAATGTGTATTTCCATAATCACTTTGCATTTCCTCTGGCTGACATTAATGTTATGCTGCATATGTTTAGGTAACTGGAGAAGCTAATGAGAGCCAGGTGTGTGAGGCTTTGAGAAGGTACAGAGACAGGGAGTGTTTTATCCGAGAGGCCCTCATCCATCTTTACAGTCTAACCTCCGTCATTGATAAACCACGACCTGATATGCTCAAGGTAACAGTACTTGTAAATGTTCCCCCTAAGCTAATGAAAACACAACTGAATGGCATTAAAGTGAGTGTTACAATTATTAAACTTGACATATTTTGACTAAATAATAGAATAGACCTTACCTGTCCTGCAAAACCAGAAGTCATTGATTTATTAAGTAACAATCTGAGAAATGTAGCTTCTGCTTCTGACCACATTGATTGTTTGTGATTTGTAGCTTGTGTTACGTGGGATGCAGAGTCACCCCACTTCTCTTCATGTCCATCTGGTGGCCACGGCATGTGTGTTTAACCTGACCACTCAGGACCTGGCAGAGGCCATGCCTGTTACACTGCTCACCTCCACTGTCACTCAGCTGCTCTTGGCCATGAAGACTTTCCCCAATCATCCACAGGTGAGCCATAAAGCTCACTGTTTTATTTTACAGATTATGTATGTCAGATGTTACACATGCAGCTGTTTAAGTTATTGGCTAGTTTAAATTTGCATTTTACACATCACATTTTGCAGTTTACACGCACCGCTATTTAATAATAATAAACTGTATCCTTCCAGGTGCAGAAGAACTGTCTTCTGGCTCTCTGCAGTGACTATGTCCTTCAGGATGTACCATTTGACAAGTTAATTTGAACCACAAGCACCACAACAGCCAACAGAACTTTGTCATCATATTGAAAACATTGCACATTCTTGTATACATACATTGTATACATATGCTTTTCTCATACATCCTTTGATGATGGTTTAGGTATTTAGCTGCCACGCTGGTCATTAACTGGTTGAGCAACCACGAGGATCCCACTCTCCAGAGAATGGCTGTAGCTGTCATCTCTATTCTGGTAGCAAAGGTCAAGACACTACTTACTTATTGTGCTTTAGTCTTGTGTGGTAAATAGTATAGCACCTGTTCATGTTACCTGATTAGTACCATGATGTCTGTCATGTCTGTGACAAAACTATTACAATGTGACAGTAGCCAGCTTTATGTTTATATTGTAATGTATAGTCTATATCTGTCCCCACAAAGTATCCTAGTTTAGTCTGGCTGTTATACAAGTTGATATAAATATATTTATGTCCACAGCTGTCCTCAGAAGAGACTGCACAGCTCGGCAAGGACATCTTTATAATGAAGGTACATTGCATTTTCTGGTATTATTTCGAGACCTACAAAATGTCCCGAGCTTAACAGCTGATAAGCATAACTATATTTCTCTCTCAATATGCCTTCTTCACCAGCTTTAGTTTTCATAGTACTATACATGATTTATTCACACAGTAGTTCTTTCTGCCGAACTATACATAAAGATCTAAAATACTGTGCATGCCAGTCATCATTGCTATCCTTTTATGCATCAAACATTACATCTTTTTTTTTGTTTTGTTTTTTATAGCAGCTACTGGCAATTGTTCAGCAGAGAGCTATGGTCGGAGTGGTGGACTCCACTTTGAAGTTTGCCTTGAGTGCTCTGTGGAATCTGACAGATGAGATGCCCACAGCAGCCCGCAACTTCATAGACTGCCTGGGTCTGGAGCTGTACGAGGAGGTTTTAGAGGTAGTTCAACAAATGGCATTATGTTGGGGATTTTTTTTGTGTGTATTTTTTTTTACAATTCTTTTTCTGTTGTAGTCTTATTGCACTGAATCATCTATTCAGCAGAAGGTTCTTGGTCTTTTGGTGAGTTCAAAGTTTGTGGATATAAAAGAGCAGTATTATTAATATAAAAATTGTGTTTATTGAATTACTTGTCTGTCTTTTCTACAGAACAACATAGCTGAGGTGGAGGAGCTGCAGGCTAATCTGATGGATAAAGACCTCCTTGAGCATGTTCTAAGTCTGCTGCAGGACCCTCAGTTAGAGGTGAGTGTCCAATACTTCGCTGGTGGTATTCTGGCTCATCTTGCCTCCAGACCCGAAGCCTGGACTCTGGATGAGGATCTCCGGACCACTATACTGGCTCAGCTGGTGCGTGTGCAGAGACTGATCAAAACCTAAAACTGAATCTCGTTTTATAGATTTTTACAGTTTTTGTTTCTTACAGCATTCATCTATAATGACATGGAGCCATCTGGAGCGAGAGATGGTCTCATATCGGTGAGAAGACATTAGTATAACCCTATACGCTCAATTCAGATGGGGAGTATTTGGATATAATACACACAGAGTTTTGTTTTACATCATTTGTGAGTTTCAGATGAATAACTAATGGAACTAATAGTCTTTTTCATGATATTATATGTTTAATGTATTACTGGTTTTTTTTAATAACCAAGACATTAGGAGAAATCACTTCTAGCTTAAAAACTACTAATACAACATCTCTTGACCTCTGTATTGTAGGTCATTCCATCCGTTTTGTCCTCTGCTTCAAACCTGTCAGCCTGCAGGAGTGCAGCTGTGGGCGGTCTGGGCCATACATCTGGTCTGCAGTCAAAACAGTAAGTGTGATGATCCAGAGAGGGCTACTTTGGGAAGAACATATTGTTTCCGATGTTCCCTGTTTTCTGACAATTTTATCACCACAGAACTGCTGCTCACTGGATGTCTCCACTTTTTTTAATACTTTTTTTGTGTGTGATAATTTCAGCATACAGTATATTGAAATACTTAAACCAGTCCATGCTGTGTTCACTTAAATGTTCACCTAAATCCCCTTTCCCTTGCATTCTCATGCTCAGTTTGAAC
The DNA here is from genome assembly GCA_036025475.1 of Philypnodon macrostomus. NCBI lineage: Eukaryota > Metazoa > Chordata > Actinopteri > Gobiiformes > Eleotridae > Philypnodon > Philypnodon macrostomus. Next base: position 6,356 of record JAVQKC010199541.1, on the reverse strand, counting down.
TTCAGCAGGGTTGCTTTTACATTACTAGTGGTTAAAGAGCGGTTAAATCTGTCTGCATTTGTCACAATAATAGTTTTTTCCCTGTTTCAGCCGCACATTATTGCCGTATGTTGGAGAAGGAAGGTGTGACTGAACTTATCAAAGCGTTGGGTGCACATCCTGACACACACAGTGACATTAAAGGACTATCAGACAGCATCTTGTCTGTGGTTGCGCGACATCAATCTAACTCAGGGCCCAGGACAGGGCCCCAGAACTCCTGACAAATGTGAGAAAATAAGAGCTGTCATTTATTTTATTGTTTTAGGTGATAGAATATCTCAAAATGCGGTGGTAATAAAATGTAAACATCAAGATTCTGTTCTGTTGTTTTATGTATACTGTATGAGCTGAAGAAATTGTGGCAAAATGTATATTTTGTTCTCCCTAAATTAACTAAAGTTAACCGCTTTGTACTAATGATTAAAGATGTCAAATACATTATTGTCTGAAGTTTGAACCAAACCAACCTTTGCGTTGACTCAAGGACTATTCACTAGAGGGTGCTATAACATGGGAGTATACAGCACTATTACACATGCATTACCCATAGATTATGAACATGATTCATAAAGGATGAAGATGAGCACAAACTATAATATGCAGTCGAGATTTCAGTTATTTCTCCTCTATTGTGCTCTCATTTTCCCCCCATGTCTTTATAATATTTTACATAACACAGCTTGTAGGCATTAAAGTTGTTTTATTAATACATCCTTTTGAAAATGGATTTACAAACTGGAGTGTTTGACGGAGATGTGCTCTTCTCTCATCTCAAATTGTCAAGCCTTCTTAAGTTACATTATTAAGAAGCCATTGAGGAATTTAAAGTGATCTGTTTAATTATATATACTTTGTGATTCCTTTAGGTTAGCAGTCATTTTCTCCCCAGAACCCAAGAGAGCTGTGAAAACTGATCCCGGGTAAGCATTTACCAGAAACTTCAACCTCTTAACGGTAACTCACGGGGCATCTTGTGGGATCAAGTTAAATGTTGCTGTGCAGTTGGAGCATTTTGGGACATAAAATTGGTTGTTGTTTTTTTTGTTTTGAATTCTTTTCAATATATAACACTTTGAATGTCACGGCAGTAAATTAGGTAGTGTGGGTACCTTTAATTAGGTCTTAGGTTTCTGTCCCTGCCTCAAAGAGCACATCAATATTGAAATGACATATGAGCCACAGAAAGACTGAGAGGTAGAAATGGAGATCTGTGAAGCAACAATAGAAGTATCAGTCCAAAAATAACATTATACAGGTTCTATGAAGAGATAGAGCAAGCCAAAAGACTTGAAAAGCCCTTTCATGCTTTAGGCTCGTCGGTACAAAAATATACCTTAGACCAATTTGCCGAGCGCCCTGTCTCAGCTGGAAATTTCATTGTGCAGCTTTTGAGTTGGAGCTTAGTGTGAGTAAGCATGGCGTTATCTCTCCCATGCAGCCTGCTCTGTTGGCTTAACACAAGAGTGAACCGGACCGAACACACCAATGTACAATACTACACACCTCCAACTCTGGTTATGATAACACATGCGTTTGAGTATAGTTAAGCTGACAACCAGATGTGGGTAGCTAAAGCGTGAACCCGTGTAGAATGAAGAAAATAAATGTTGTATTTAATATAGACGTAAACATAATTGATTGATGAGATAATAGTCACAATAGCACCGTTTTAAGCCACTTACATTGGTTTCCTGGTCTTTGGCTGGTTTGCTCATAGGTTAGAAACAACTGTGGCAAACCAGGTGAATTATGACGCTAGCTACAGTTGTCTACACTTTTTCTCCAAAGATAAAAAATATGCCTCCTCTACAGAGTCATACAGTAGCTATTCATAAAACTACTGTAAATGTCCTTCCTCTAACAATATTATACACACGGTCAACATCTCAACAAAGTAAATTTAAAGAGTCAGAAAAGTTGTAGCAACAACACAAAGTGGACAGTACTCCAGGCAGGACTGTGACAACCCATCTCTTCTCATATGACCTTTTATTGCATAGGCCCCTGAGCCCACTTGTGTATAGAGCAGCAACATTCAGCTATCCTTGTCTGTGCCAACTCTAGACATACAATCCATCCAGTCACTTTCCCAAAAGATGAGCAGAGCCTGTAATATTAGGTACAGCATGCAAAGGCCTGTATGTTACATTCGATCAAACACAAGATGTGAGTATCGAATAAATTCAATTTCATAATAACATGAGGTAATAGTAGTTAGCATTAAAATCCCATAATAGCTTGGAATAAAAGCCCTACACTGGATACACTCCTGTTGAGCCTGTTGATGCATGAATGAAAGCTCAGAAAAGTAAACATAATAGGGCCCTTGTGTTATCTTTTTTGTCATTGTACATTGAAAATGTAGATTTTTTTTTCTATATTAATGCAAATTTGGCAAGGGTTACTATTTTGGGGGGAAGTTTGAAATTTTATTATTGTCAATTCTGATCTGATACACTGTACACATTTTCACACTCTTTGTCTTTAGTACCATTTTGGTCGCATTGACTTCCAGTAAATCATTTATCGTTTGAACTGTAAAGATACAAAAAATTGCACTGTACATTTCAATATAAGCTTTTGGACTGAAATGTATATGTCCATATATAAGGTGTAGGACTATTAGTGTTTCAGTGATGTGGGTGGTATAGCTAATAAAGTAGTTGATTTGAGTCATTCATATATATATATATATACAGTATGTATTTTTGGTGCTAAAGACAACTACCCCTGTCCAAAAATATAAGAATTAATCAAAATCAATATTGTCCAAGACCATGAACATGTATTTTAAAAAATTTCACATAGCACTTTAGCAAATGTTTCATTCAAATATATTAGTTTTGATGTAAAATTATGTTGATTAGAGTCATTCAAAGCAGAAGAAGTCATATAAAATATTTTGATTGTACTTTATTGGAGGTGAACACTTGTGGTACTAAAGGCAGAGTATTTTTTTGAAGGGGCTGTGCAAAGCGGCAGTCATTGCACATGTTTTTTTTTGTTTCGGTGCTATAGATCTGTGCTGTATGGATGACAAGTGTGCTCATTGAAGACACTGATTCCTACCACTGTAAATATATACCCCTCGCTTCGGAACTCTGATGTATGCCCCAGGACATTCTCCACATTTCATTTGTGTGTGAGCCGATGTGTCAGACAACTATTACGCTCGGTTAGAGTTGCTCTTTCTTGATGTCACAGCTTCTGTCTGTGGGCATTTTACAGTGCAAAACTCGCCTTCTGGTCAGTGTTACCAAAGCATGACGCAGACAGCAAACAAGGCTGCTAGTGTCAGTAGTATTCTAGAAAGTAGACAAGAAAATGAGAATTCCTTTGTAGAAATGTCTAGAAGATTAGTGTTGTGTTCTCTTTGACAGGAATAAAACTTTAGTTTTTTTTAGATGCTATATATTTTTTTTATAGTATTAAACAGTATATCATTTCTCTAAACCTAATACCAAATCATGAAAGACAAATAAAAACTACAAAACTAAGAACATTCCTTGAAAAGTGAAGAGTGCTGATTATATATTCGCGCGAGTCACTTTGCTGACTTGAATGAGGCCAACCAGCTATATCCTATTTCCAGGCTGCTCTCTCACCCTTGCCTGTGGCTTCACGTGCCCTTATCAGTTTCGCTTTGCAGAATATCTTCCACAATCTAGAGCTCAGTGGTAGTTAAGAAAGTAGAGAAGTTGTGTTAAAATTAATGAGTATCCTTTTATTTCAGAGTAAATGTCTCCTGGTAAACCTGATGTATCCTCAAGATTATCATTGGAGCAATTACAACTGAAAACAATGTAAATCCACTTCCGTTATTAAAAAAAAACTCATATTTGATTTGATTGACTACATTTTGTCTGGAAGGAAGGTAAATCACATTGTTTCTTCACATAGATTAGACTACAGCCCTCAGAGTTTATACACACTTCTTAAGGCTTTGTGGTGCAGTAACAGTGCATGCAAAAAAAAACAGAGGACACTGAACTAAAACCAGGTACTCGTAGAGAGAATATAGTACAAACTAGTCTTCACATTCTCCTGTTTACATGGATCCACTGTCCCTAAACACGGTCTTAATCTGTCAAATACATCCTTCACATACTTTAATAAAGACAACTGAACAAACCGTACAAAAAGACAATCACAGACAATTGGCCACATTTATATAAAAAAATAATAATACACACAAGCACTCATACAACTAACACTACATCCAATCAACTGCATACTTTTACACACATAGACACACTCAACTCATTACTTCATTTGTATTTGATTGTATAATGCCTCCCTCACAGTGTTCCAGTTCCATCATGGAGGTCCACGTTTGTAGAAAATGTCTTAAGATGGCCTCCTTCTCCCCCGTTGTAATTCAGGAAGTTACTGAATTAAAGCCTATAAATAATTTATATTATATTATGTTCAATTGCAAATTCCTTGAAAAACTAAACTTCAAAAGAGACTTAGTGTCTGTATGGTCTTTGACCACTATTAGCAGTGTATGACTAGTTGAAGAAACCTGCCCTGGCAGTTCATGTAATCCAAGTCTCTCTGAGGCTGTCATCAGTTCCTTTAGCTCCATCATGAGGCACAGTGGGTTGTTTGATGATCAGGATGTGTGAGCCTTACACAGTGTGTGAGCCGTTCAAAGTCCCATTGCCGTGGTCACTTCTCCTCCGAGAGGTCTGCCCCATCTCGAGCATTTCCTCCTCCTCGTCTGGGTCCACCTGCTGGTCCTTTTTCTTGATGTATCGCTCATACAGCACCATGATGACACCCATCACCCAGGCCGACACTGTCCCGGCAGCAAAGATTGCAAAGCCGATGAGGACGAAGAACAGGTAGTCCCAGGATCCCAAAGTCTGATGGCACAACTTTCGTAGCTGTAGCCCGACCTCGCCCAGCCGGCTGCCCTGCAGGTCAGCGGGAGAGTCACACACCGTCTGACCCTCATCTGTCAAACATTAGAAAAACAACACATCCATTAACCAGAGGCAGCTCCATTCACACTATTAGGTCATCTCCATGGCTGTAGGTGAGCATTTCGTAATGACTTCATGTTGTCAGTGCTAATGTTTAAGCCCTTGACTCTTGTTTACTCAGAGAGGTCCCTATAGGCACAACCCATGTCAGATTCAGAGACTAATTACTAAAATGAAATGTGTTGTGCATAAACTATAAGAAATCCTTTGATGTGACATATCCGAAAGCCTTTAGCGTTTATTAATATAATAATATAATATTATGGCATTAAACTCTGCTGAATTATTCAAGCATTCACTACATATCACGTGGAGAGCTATAAATGATGCACGATGCACACTCCTGTAGGTATACAAGCTGTGGCTCACGAAATTGCAGTTGGGTACATATCCATATTTCTTTTTTTGCAAAGAGCCTAGTTTCAACAGTGACTCTATAGGATGAATTATTCAATCTCTTTTCTACCCACAGGATTAAATAGTGATGTGGCTCATTGTGTCCTTAATCGTCACACACCAGGCTATGACTTAAATCCTAATAGAAAATATGACTTTCAGAAAACTACAGTAAATGGATGAACTTGCCACAGGTCTATCAGTCAGAATTAAACATGATGGATGCTGAGCTGTAGCTGCTGACGAATGTGACAGATTTTTGCTCAAAATCATCCTCCGTTCTTTGTTAGTGCAGAACAACACTGCTGCCATCTCCATGATGCCACATTGTTAATTGGCTTCTGATTTTCAAAGCGTTTGTGCTCAGGGGAGTCCCCACAGGGAGACTTCAAAAGGGGAACTTTTCTGAGCAGCTTCAAAATAAACATATTTTGTGATGACGGTTTGGCATTAAATTTAGTCTTAACTGGAGAGGACATACTGTATGTGTTTAAAGCTCTATGTTGGCTCAGCATTTACTGTCCAATTTGACCACTCTAAAAAAACATTTATTGTAAATCTACATCTTACTATTGTATTTAGACATTGTGCACTTTTGAAAACTTTTTACAGTTGTCAAAATAAACATACTGAAATATGTTATATATAATATTGTTTGTATTATAGTTTGTATTTAATAGTACACCATTGACTACACATTACTCATTAAGGCAGATTACTGAATCTGCTACTTATAATAAAACAATAAAGCCCAATTTTAGTCATAATATCGGCGTCCGCAGATCCTAGCTGTGAACGCAATAACTCAAAAACAAATTGCCGGATCAGTTTCAACATTTGCACACAGGTGCATACCATAAAGACGCCAAACTGTATCGATTTGGGTACTTCTTCGATGAATATTAATTAAGTAATTAATTAATAACGGGC
>JAVQKC010199471.1:0-15506 GCA_036025475.1 Philypnodon macrostomus | reverse complement strand
TTATACCTGGTTTAGACCTGGTTTAGTCCTGGTTTAGTCCTGGTTTAGACCTGGTTTATACCTGGTTTAGACCTGGTTTAGTCCTGGTTTAGTCCTGGTTTAGACCTGGTTTAGTCCTGGTTTAGTCCTGGTTTAGTCCTGGTTTAGACCTGGTTTAGTCCTGGTTTAGTCCTGATTTAGTCCTGGTTTAGACCTGGTTTAGACCTGGTTTAGTCCTGGTTTAGTTCTGGTTCAGACCTGGTTTAGTCCTGATTTAGTCCTGGTTTAGTCCTGGTTTAGACCTGGTTTAGTCCTGGTTTAGTCCTGATTTAGTCCTGGTTTAGACCTGGTTTAGTCCTGGTTTAGACCTTTCCCTGAGGTATGACTTTTGTGTTGCCTGTCTTGTCTGGTTGTTTTCCTGCTGGAAATTCCAGACAGTTTCCTTGAAGACACAGCCGTGAACAAACAGTAGTGAACCAGTGTTATCTGTGTGCTCGAGTATGTCCCCTGTGCAGCTCATGTAGTCAGAGAGTTAACACAAAACAATATTTAGACTTTGTTAGGATAAATATGTCTTATCCGGAGTATAATCAAACCAGTGAGATCTTCTACTGCAGGGTGTCCAAACCGAAGTCCGGTGGCCAAATGCGGCTCACAGAGACATTTTCTGTGGCTCAGTTGGCCACATGTGACTCAACATAATCCAACTAAAATAAAGACTTCAGTGTGTATTGTAAAATCTCCCTTTACTTGTCTGGGTGGTTACCTCAGGGACAGGGAAGTGAAAAACACTGGCAGAATAGTATTTGGCCATAAGAAATATTCAACCAAAGGGGACTTTTGGTGAAGTGGCTCTCTTTGGGATTCATTTTTGACGATGTGGACACCCCTGCAAAAAGTTTCTTTCTATCATCTCTTACCAGTCCGGCCATTATTCTCCGAGCTTCAGCATCAACAGGGCATTTTCACCCCAAAGCTGCCACTCACTGGATATTTTCTTCTTTGTAAGCATACTCTGTAATTGCTAGAAATGTCTGTGTGTTGAAATCTATTTTCCGGCATTGGCACTAACTATAAAATCCTGTCAAGTTCTTTCTCTTCTCAGTTTTGAAACTTTTGATTTGAACTAAAGCAGATTTGTCTTGAATTTGAGAAATGATTTGTTGGTCTTTCCTTTGAGAAGTCTCGTAACAGGTGTATGCACTAGTGTGGCTGATGAGGCATTTTAATGGCCGAGCCTTGGAGCGGAGCCCACAGAGCTCGCTCCGGCATCGTGGGTTCGAATCCCGCTCTTCTCCCTGATTTTCTGTCAATCTACTGTCCCATCAAATAAGTTGAAAAATGGGCAAAAAAACGTATCTTTAAACGGCCGGTTCACGTCCTGCCATTGCTGAAGGATGAGAGAAAATCTGGCGTCATCGAAAGCACCGGCTCGTGTTTATCTTGAGATTGTCTGTGCTGACGTGACAGTGTCTCCCTGACAACTGTGCAAATATTAAATCATTCTTTGCATCTGAGTCAACATGATGAGGTAGTGTTTTTGTACTATACACAATAAAGCAGTGGTTCACCCAAAAATATATAATATTAACCCATACAGACATACAGCTCGCCTTATATCAATTTTGATACATTTATAGAAACAACTGCTTCAAAAATTCTTCATTACAAAATGTTCAGACTAGTTTTTTGTCCATTCATTCTCAGAGTCTGATTTATGCTGGCTTTCAAAATATGATGTATTTATGGAGTGGAGGAAAGTTTAAAGATTAACCAAACCCTGAAGGAAAAAAAAACCCTTCAGGTTAAATGGTGGTACTGCAGTTTAGTTTTCCCATTGGTCAAAAATATGTCATGATACATGTCTGTGTCACAAACCCTCAGGCTCTGATAGGCCCTTGTCTCATTCAGACTCACACCTGTAGTGAATCAGGAGGTTGATTTGAGATCATGGCTCACACCACATTAACCCCAGACCTTCACCAGCCTCTGTCTCCACCAGGCTCACACCACATTCACCCCAGACCTTCACCAGCCTCTGTCTCCACCAGGCTCACGCCACATTCACCCCAAACCTCCACCAGGCCCTGCCCGTTTGTGGAGCTGTGGGGTTACTCTGAGTCTGAGGTGTTTAGATCCCCTTTAAGTATATAAAAGTCTAATTTGTTTATTTTGAATTGGTTTAGTCCTCGTTGTTGTGTCTTGGCCAACATCCCTGGGACAGACCTGTACAGAGACAGAAAAGACTTTCCACAGGTGAGTCTCTGTTCATTTGAATTTACATTTTTATTAAGAAAGAGTTGATATTCCACCTCTCAGATTTACGAGCCGTCAGGAGTGAAGATCTTCAGGATCCCGTCTCCTATATTCTTCGCTAATGTGGAGTTCTTCAGAAACAAACTAATAGAAGCTGTAAGTATCACTGCACTGAAAATATGGGACGTGTACAGAGGAGGGATAGTGAATATATGGGACGTGTACAGAGGAGGAATAGTGAATATAATATATTGACAATGCACAAAGAAATTGTCCCTTTTGAAAGATTGTGAGGGTGAATGGTGGTCTGTCAATGCCTGGCAATTGTCCGAGGTGTGCCCCACCTAAGACCCATAGTTGCTGGGATAGGATCATGTCACGAAAAACTGCTAATGGGGAAAGCGGAAGATTAATTAATTACACACTCACAATATGGAAGTATTCTCTCCCCATAAAATGCAGAAAAAGCCAGACTCTGCATGCGTTCAAACTGTATCCAGTTTTGACTGTCCTATGTTACGCTGTATAAAATAATCCATATATTTATTGTTATATTTCTTTGTCCATATGCTTAGTTTGTGAATAGCTGAAGAGTCAGGTCAGATGGAGCGTATGGAGGGAGGATTTTAGCATTAACTGGAGTCTGGCCAAAATACAACTCTGAGTTTGACAGCTCTTTGTAGTCACACACACACTAACACTAACTTTCACAGGGGTTTTGTGGAGACATTACATAGACTACATTCATGCCAAGAGTGTAACCGTAACCTTACCCACACATGTATTATGTCATTATTAAATGTGTAGTCCGTACGTTTTCTAAAATAATACAAATGTTAGATCTGTTCTGTGATGTAAAGTAGGTAATCTGTCAAATGTATTTTATTTTAGTCCCTACCCTGGCCTGTACTTAGCCTGGCCAGCTGCAACAAACTAACTTTTCCTATTCTATACAAAGATATTAGTCTGATCTCTCATTTTTCTGGGGGGGAGTTTATCAATGTATAGAAAATGGATCAGAAACACCAGACATGACCCTAAAGTCACATATGCAGCACTTGTTGTTCACAAGGAAGTCAGGTTAGCAAAGTCTGTTTATGACACGGTCAACAAAACACACACCTCTGTGGCTCAAAAATGGCTTGTGATTGGTCTGTCCACCAAATCACAGAGAAATGATTGGCTATAATCAAGGGACCAGACCCCACTTTTTAAAAGAAGTAGGAGGGGCTGATATACAAGGTTACCCTCTAGTCAGGGGAAAGACTTTTATTTATATTATATTTAAATTAAATTAAATAATTATATATCTCTGTCTAATAGTCATTGTCTAGGAAGAAGATTGAAAAACATTGTAACTACTAGAAAAATGCCCAAATGGCAATGGGCAGTGAACAAAAGAGTTAATGTCAAGCCCTGACTAGTGCACTATTCAGTCAACTGTAAACCTAAACCAGCCTTGGCAGTATTGGTCTGACCAGCACAAATGGTCAAATTTCAGGCCACATACACTGTGAAGGGTTACATTCACTTCCACATTCATTCACAAACTTTTGACTGCATACAAAATATAAGCCTCAGTCAAATAATAATAATGGATTCAATTAAGACTGTGCTTTCCAATGCAGCAAGGCTTTCTCAAAGGGCTGACAACTGCGTTCACTGGTGGTGGTAAACTACCATTACAGCTACGGCTGCCCTGGAAGACTGAGATTCCACACCAATAGTCTCAATTGCCACCAAATGGGCCTATCACAAACTAGGCCTGTGCTGCCTCTATAGCGCCCCCATGTTTATGACCCCTATGGGACCCTGGACACACTTACTTTGGCAGAGAGCAATGAAACTTGGTACAGTGATTCTCCACAGTCAGCCATTTTGGATTGAATTTGGGAGGTCAGGTATATTTGACAGCCTCTAACGTGCACATACATTGCCCGATTAGGTTAAAACCTCAAACCGCGGACGCGGACCGACGTGATTCCATAATATTGTTGTTTCGCCAATATAATGAGCAATTAAGAAGCCCCGCCCCCAAACCATGACAAACATGGGAAGGGTCTATTTGACTTTTTTGATTTGTCTGGATGTTTGTGAAAAATGTTTTTGACAAATTTTGTAAAATTCCCTAAAACTACATTCTTCTTTCAGTCTATAGGGGGTGCTATAGAGGTAACTGGCATCATATTGTTCAGATACAAAATAATATTTTATGTTTGGTATAATGTAGAGAATCACTGTACCCAGTTTCATTGCTCTCCGCCAAAGGGCCAAAGTGTGTCCAGAATCCAATAGGGGTCAAAAACATGGGGGTGCTATTGAAGCATTCTTTATTCCTTTTATGAATATGACTATACACTAGCCCAGATCACTGGGCCAAAATTCATGCAATTTTGTTTATGTTCATAAGGATTAATGGTTCAATGAATGTGCTTCAGGATATTAATTAGTTAATTAATACTAAAATTAATTGTAATTAATCATAGAAGTACTAAGCTCAATCCAGTTCAGCATCTTCATGATATGTGCGTTATTGCGTTCACAATTTTGGCTAGTAATGAATTAATTGCTTAATTAATATTCATCGTAGAAGTACCCAAATCAATAAAGTTTGGTGTCTACATGGTATGTATAGTCTAGTCTAGTGTAGGCAATAATAAAATGAGCCAAACTACATTTAGAGGATCACCACAAGTACTGGTAAATGCATCAAAGCTGAGGATAGTGTAATGGCATCCAGATGTTGAATCATGTCAGATAGACAGAGATAGACTTATGCAATAATGCTCCGCCCATGGCAAAAGCCGGAGGAAGAAACATTCATGTAATAGATCCATCAGAAGAAAGTGTCTAGCTTAGGTTAGACATCTTAGGTTAAAATATCAAATAAAATGAATTGATAGTTCATTTACATAAGATGACTAGTTTGTCAGACTTCCTGTAACACAAATCCCATATTGTTTTAGTACAACAATGCTCTGATGTAGCCTCGCCATTTCCTTCCTTACACATGCAGCAACAGCCTCCTCACGTTTTCCGTTTGTAGAAGACTTTGAATGCAGTTGATATAAATCACATCATACAGACGTGTATTGAGTTGACTTGATGGGACTTGCATGATCCTGACTCTGCAGGAAGTGAGGAATGTGAGCGTAAACTGTTGCTTTGGGGGTGCTCTGATAGTAAACACCCCCCGAGGAGAAGTATGGCCCATTTCTCACCATTAGATTTATTGATACATGTTGTAATTTTGAGTGGAGTCTATAGTAACAGTATTTTTATTATTATTATTTAATATTAAAGGTAATGATATTTTTGGAATAATAAGATCAGATTTTTGCAGGATGTTTTAGATGCCTTCCCCCGACCTGTCAATAACCTCTGCTGGCATGTCCAGGCAATTTGCTGCTATAGAGGTGGAGTGAGAAAAAAGGTAGATTCCTGTGGATACACATATCAAATCTTTATCTTTTATTCAATTACAATTATTTTAATGAGAATTTAATTTATAGATACATAGATATAGATTTATAGACCATGCCCTCAAGTCATGAAGACTCACAAAACACTTAGAAAAACTATTTGAGGTATAAAAGTCCTGGGCACAAAAAAGAGAGATGCATTTACATAACTGAATGTACCTACATACATTTTATTTTTTCCTTATGAAAACTTCGAATGTGTTTAGTGAATTTGTGCATGTCATAATTGTTGTATTCAGGTGGTGATGACTCTTTTCATACAGGTTCTACAATTAGCCAAATAGCTTCGACAAATTGGGTCCAGGTGCCAAAGTCCTTTTATGACTTTATCTGTAGCACCCCCATCTTTGAGCTACTCTGGCCTGAGCTGATGCTGAGTTGGTCTGACGTGGCAGTGGAGGAGCGGGGGCTGGGCCAGACATGCAGGGAGAAGCTACTCAGTAATTTAGAGCTTCTGGATGGTTCTACTGGAAATGTTATTGTGAGGAATAAAATGTAGAGTTGTTAAAAAAAATAAAAAATAAAATAAAACATGCATATAATAGTAGTTGAATTTTGCATTTGGTGTTTTCAGTTAAAAGCCTATCGTAGCCTAGGCAAAAAGCCATATAAAAATCTTCATCTTCATCTCAAAAATGTGACAAAATGAACCAGGTATTGAGGACAAAATCTGAAAAACATACAAATATATTGTCTTTTGTTATACACAGGTAGAAGTAAATGTTGATACATATTACTATAAATTAACCCAGATTTTTCCACATGATGGCCAGTTTAAGATATTACCATATTGTTGATCAAATAGCATAATCTCAAACATTTATGATGAAACTAGTTATGAGGATTGAATCAGAAAACAGCATTTAGGCCTAGGTCACACAAACCATTTAAACATTGTAGCTGATCTGGAGTCAGTTCTTTTCTCTGGGTTGGTATATTCTGCAGCTTTGGTGCAAAAATCTCAAATCTGTTCCCAGTTCAGTTGAGTGAGTTGTTAGCATTAGCAGGCCCCTTCATACCAGTCTGTGAAAAGGGGGACGTCCTAGCTCCTACTTCCTAACTTCCTGAGCTAACACAGACCTCATTTGAATTAAACCATTCCCACTTCCAGAACTTTCTCAGAGGGGGGTATATATAGAGCAGTGAGTGTGTTACTGTTTTAGTCTAACTTCAAGACACAACTCACTCAGAAGAGAAACCCTGCGAATCTGTGCAAGGTAAGCCTCAACTGGAGGAATGCAGAGGGTGAATGGGCTGCTTTGTTTTCCTGGTTTAAAGTTACAGAACAGCCATTATGAAGACCTCTAAACATTGTCAGGATGTGATACTACTGGATTTTAACTTTTGCATGTTCCTCCATTGCCTACTTAGATAAAACCTCATTTTAGCTGATGCATGTTAGTTTTATGCTCAGAGTTAGCCACTAGATCAAATGTAGCCAGTAAATGTGATGATGAATAAAGGGCAGCGAGAGAGGCGTTTAACCCACGTTTTAAAAACCTAACATCATGGTCTGTCTCCATCAGAGCCTCAATAATGTTTGTGTCTTGCTCTTTGGAGATTACTACATACACCTCTTGTCTTTCAGAATGAAAAACACAGACTTCAAAACATCTCAAGGTATCCATGATGTAAAGCATTTTCTGCAGTGTCACAGTGAATAAAAATGCAAACATCATATCTCTGAATGGGATAAACGAGTCTATATCATGTTTAGAGATGTTAGTGTGGTTGTTTTAACAGCCCCAGGCACAGTTGTTTGTGCAGACAGTAATGGGGGGAGATTTAGTAGATGTCTGTATTGCCTGAAGGCATGTGATTGATGTTTAAAGGGTTTGGTGTTAGGGACATGAACCTAGTCTCATTTAAACGACTGAAATCTCAGTGAAGACGTGCAGTGTGAAGAAGAGAGGTTTCGGATAACAGTCTGGCATCAACTCTGAGCTGGACAGCTGCTCCAGCTGCGCAGGCCTCAGTCTCTGCTGACGTGGCAACACGTCCGACTAAAAATGGAGCCATTGTCCAACCTTTGTGTAGGCAGACCCTGTCCTGTCTCCTCCTCCATCCTGATCACAGCAAGGCTTTTACAGATTACATTAGCTTGCATTATGTAAAGTACATTATGTTCACAAATACACTGAAACATGATATCTCAAACCAAAATCACTATTTTGGTTTTGATTTAATCCACCCAGAAATAAGGGGCTAACTTGATTTAATGTTTCCTCTTTGCAGGCTGCTCCTGCTGCTTTTGGAGACTGACAGGATGTGGGTGACAAATGTTGTAGCTGTGTGCCTTCTGGGCCTGATGGTCTCTGCTGAAGACAAGAAGCTGAGCAGCCATGCAACAACACTGGCTGATAACAGCGCCAACCTGGCCTTCAGGTGTGGATTTAATGCTAATATTGCTACAGAAGTGGGGTGTGTTGAATAGCATATTAAATTTTTGGCATGTTAACAACTTTTATTTGAATTTTATTTTTACAGCCTGTACCACAACATGGCAAAGGAGAAGAATGTTGAGAACATCCTGATCTCGCCTGTGGTCGTGGCCTCTTCTTTGGGGGTTGTGGCTCTTGGAGGAAAGACATCCACTGCCTCTCAGGTCAAAACTGTCCTGAGCGCCGACAAACTTAAAGATGAGCATCTCCACGCTGGCCTCTCAGAGCTGCTATCAGAGGTAATAACACAATTATAAACTGATTAATTTGTATAACATAGGAGTATTTGTACTTTTCCTATGCTACATCAAGTTGTTCCTCTTCAGGTGAGTGATGCCAAGACCCGTAACACCACCTGGAAGATCAACAATCGCCTGTATGGCCCCAGCTCCGTCTCTTTCGCTGATGAGTTTGTAAAGAACAGCAAGAAACACTACAACTATGACCATTCAAAGATCAACTTCAGAGACAAGAGGAGCACTCTCAACTCCATTAACGAGTGGGGAGCCAAGTCCACAGACGGGAAACTGCCCGAGATCACCAAAGATGTCCAGAACGCTGATGGTGCTATGATTGTCAACGCCATGTTCTTCAAACGTAAGCAGAAATAAACAACAATAATCTTGGGCATGACTGAAATATCTCGATTTTTAACATTTATTTTCCCCACAGCTCACTGGGAAGAGAAATTTCATGAAAAAATGGTGGACAACCGTGGTTTCCTTGTCACCCGCTCATTCACTGTTGGAGTTCCCATGATGCACCGCACTGGTATGAACATTTACATTGACTTTTCTTTATCAAATTATGTTAATATACAAAAACCCTTACCACTGCTCTCTTCCCCCAGGCCTGTATGACTTCTATGAGGATGTGGAGAACAATCTGTTTGTTTTGAACATGCCTCTGGGACAGAAGCAGTCTTCTATGATCTTCATTATGCCCTACCACCTGGAGCCCCTTGACCGTCTGGAGAAACTTCTGACCAGGAAGCAGGTGGACACATGGATCAGCAAACTGGAGAACAGGGCTGTGGCCATCTCCCTGCCCAAGATCTCCCTCGAAGTCAGCCACAACCTGCAGGTAATGTAAACTTATGAAAGCTTTAAGCTATTGTCAAGTATTGTATATTTGTGTATTGTTTATATTTGTGTACATGAAAAACTATCTTTTTACTTTTAATACTGTATTTTATTTCTAGTTTTCTTTTTGCATAAAACAATCTTAAATTTACTCTTTTTGTGTGCAATTCAAGTACTGTGACCAAACAATTTCCCTTATGGATCAGTAAAGCTTGTCAAATGTAAAAATCATCTATAATAGAAGCTAATTCTGCCTTAAATCATTTTCAGAAACATCTTGCGGCGCTCGGTCTGACTGAGGCTGTGGACAAAGCGAAGGCCGACCTCTCGAATATCTCAGGAAAGAAGGATCTGTACCTCTCCAATGTCTTCCACGCCTCCGCCTTTGAGCTGGATGTGGCCGGTAATCCATTCGACCCCAGCATCTTCGGCAGTGAGAAACTCAGAAACCCCAAGCTTTTCTATGTGGACCACCCTTTCATTTTCCTTGTGAAAGACAACAAGACCAACTCCATCTTGTACATTGGCAGAGTAGTTAAACCAAAGGGCGATAAGGTGCGTGACGAGTTGTAATGTTAAGATTCTGGATTATTGTGATAGGACTTTTTAAACGTTCAAATCTTGTTGTTTTTTTCACTTTTGTTTGACTGTTACCTCAAAGTGCACATTTCCATAGGCAATAACTGACAGGTTTCAACCAAAAAGCATTCAAGAGGCAGAAAACAATGCTTATATTAAGTATGACAACTTCCTGTTTTGCCAATAATGGTCCAGCGTTTTTTGACCAAGGTGCGTTTTTCTTCCATTATCTTTAAAGTTTAAAGAAGAAAAAGATCAAGCGTTTGTTACAGTCTCACCCAATACACTCTTTTGTCACATCGCTGGCCACTGTTTTGCACTGAATATTTCCTTTGCTTGCATTGGGATGGTGGTCAATTGTCAGGCGTTTAATCATTTATGTGCCCACATTTTTGTTTTGCTGTATGTTCCACAAAAAGCTGTTGAGCTCAACTAATGAGATGTTTGTAATAAATTGTGAATTTTTCAATAAAGATGAAAAACATCCAATGTGTCGGTGAGAGAAGAACCAGACTACCAAAGCTTTTTCCAAAAGACAAACGACAACAATCTTTCCAGTTGACCGGAGGGCCCGCATTCCTCCCAGGTCTGGTATGCATGGATTAGACAATACAAACATGAGCCTTTTGCTTCTGCCATTTAACGAAGAGAAAGTATATGGTTCAGTTCAATGACCACATTACCCACAGTCTAAATAAAATCTACGGATCAGAACAACGGAGAGCAAACACTGGAGTACAAGGTTCTCATGGTGAATCAGAAAACTATTGTAAAAATAAAAATACATTATGAAAACGTAAAACAACAAAACAGTTACCAAAAATAATGTTGAAGAAATAGACTGTCGTTGACATTTCAGCATTTCAAAGTTGCGTGAATGTGATTTTCTTTAGATACACAGCGCCCTCCTGTGGTAAAGAAATGGATTGATCACAGAGCAATTCAAGCAAAATGGATGGTCATGTTTTATAAAATAAAGGATTGTAGGTTATGTACATAAATGCATAAGATTGCATTGCCATAACATATTGTACAAGACATATCTAACTTAAAGTACATACATTATAACTGTGCCTGATGTTTCTACCAGCATACAAAGAATTCATTGTCCGTATTAATTTAATATCATCAATGGAAATGCCAATATCATGGTATAAAAGTAATTAGACTAAATTGCTAGTTCTGTTCTTCCTTTGTTAAATCAACTCACTGTGTCCTGGTTACAGTTTTAGAATTGTAAAATCATGCAGCAGGTTTCTATGGTGTCTTTATTTTGTGCTGCTGACTGCTGAGCATTTTAACACTGCATGTTTAACATCGTGCAAATGCAAAATTTACTGATAAATCAAAAGACTATTATTATAATCAACTGCAGACCACTTATCGTTTTATATAAGACTGTGAATCAGTGAGCTCATTTGATGTATTATGAATATAGCCCCTTTCCAAAGCTGTTTTTTTTTATTATCATAAAGATTGCACTGTGTTTCATTTGTCTAACCCATTTCCATAGATTCATAAGGTGTCTACTTTAGCAGCTTACATCTCCAACTTTGGAGCTAACATTATATTTAGCCACTGGAACAGCCTCAGCCACATGGAACTGTTTGGGATCAAATCTCAGTGGTTTATGAGGCTTGTATCTCACAGCAGAAAACTATAAATTATATTATGTGATAAAATAGGCATGTCTGATCTTCACTCTGAGTGAAGTTGTTGAAGTTCATAGTTGTGGTGATAGGTGACCACTCAGTGGCCATTGAGTGCAGAGGTCCTTCATTGGGACTGTAGCTCCCAGTAATGCATCCTCTCTCATTACATTAGCACCATCTTGTTCTGCTGCGCTGGCTGCAGGCAGATTAGCCTGTCCATGTTGATGTACAATCCTCTTAAAAAAGACTGCATTAGCCACAGGGCCTGGTGTCTCAGACTCCTCCTCATTCAAATCTTCTGTTTGTCCACCTGTCTGTTAGCCTTACGAAACAAACTCTTGATTTCTTCAGTCACCATCTCCTGCCAGTTGTCCCTGAAAAAGATAGTGATTTTATTATCAGAACATTATGGATTAACCACTCATACGAGTAACTACAAACTTCAGAATGTGAGATCTATGAGAAAACTAAAGACCAAAGGAATAAGAGTCCCTCTGCTTCAGATTAGGTGAAAGTTGATAAGATCAAAAGATTAATGAGACAGAATGATCACAAAACAATGAAACACACAAATCACTGAGAAGGAAGACAACACACACAACACACACAACACATGCAACACACACAACACATGCAACACTACCTCCTTCAGCTCATGCCTTTTTCTCAGCTTTCTTTCTCTTGTAAGCAGCTATATCCTCTGGATTCAAGCCATGATTGTCTTCCCTGGAGCAGTTTGCAAAAGGTTGTAATTTGTGGGTTAAAAATATTTTAGGGGTGTTGTGTTTTGTGTTGTTTTGTTTTCGATAGCGTCAACAAACCACATTTCAATATTTATAAACAGGTTTGAAAATACATGAGAGTCAGTGAGTTCTTACCCGGGTCTGATTTCTGGTGGTTTTGGCAAAGGCTTCGTAAAACCAGTTTTCCCCACAAGCCAGTATGTCTCTTCAATCCCTTTTCCCTATAAAACACACACCCCAGATCAAACACAGAGATATGCTTGAATTATTAAGTGCAATCAGGTTACCTTCAGCTCTGTCTTGCCCCTGATATCAATTTTGTAGCCCTCATTCAGTGAACGTAGGATCTTTACAGTTGTCAGATTGACGTGAATTCTATAAGCTGCAAACAAAAGAAAAAAATATGAGTCTGAAAGTAGCTCAAAAATATAAATGATTGAGTGCAGAATATGTGAGACTTACGCAGCCCAGTGGATTCCATTCTTGAGGCAGTGTTGACTGTGTCTCCAAAAAGGCAATACCGGGGCATCGTCAGACCAACCACCCCAGCAACACAGGGCCCTGGACAAGAACCAAAAACTTAACAGGATTTGTACAATCAAATTCAGCCATCTCTTTTGGAAATTACTGCATGCACTATTTAACCATTTGTATCCCGTATATGACAAAAAAAATACAATGCAACAAAAGTCAGAATCTTTGCAGATAAAATACACTAAATAAATATAAATATACTGTATACTTTTTAAAGATATTTTATATATGTGACATGGGGAGTGACCATCTGCAAACTATCATGAGCTGGATTCAAACTGAGCATTGTAAGCTCTGAATATGGGCCGCAACAATTGAGCTAAACCACGGCCCAATACATATAAAATCTTGGCAAAAGATCCTGTATTTTGAAACAACAGTAACTTGATGGGGTAGGATATCAGGTTGTTTGAATATTTTCTCCAAAAGTTGAATGCAGTTTTTAACATACTTTGAAACCCCTATAATTTAAAGTTCCAGATGTTATAATGTAAGACATAGGTATAATTGTATAAGGCTGACCCGAGTGTATTCCTATGCGTATCCTGACAGGGACGTCGGGCATGTGTCTCATCCGAAAGCTTCCGACTGAGCTGAGGATGTTGAGAGACATGTTGGCGATCTCTGCTGCATGTTTGTTACCGTTCCTCTTTGGCAAACCTGATGCCACCATGTACGCATCCCCAATGGTCTCCACCTGCACAACATACTGTTAGTTCTCAAAATCTGAGGACGCTTCATGGTAATATCAAGGAGTTGAGAATTGAAAGGGTGAAAGTAACATTGTCTCACAATCTGATCAGACTTAGTAAATGTCCATAAATATTTGGAATAAAAATGACACTTAACATTTTTGATTGTATTGTATTCTGTAAGGGCTGACATAAACAAGTGAATGATCAATAATAATCAATAATAATAATGGGATCAATAATAAAAAATAAAAAAAACATGCAATTTTTTACCCTTCTGGCACTGACTGAAATCCAAATATAAATGTTTGATGTACAGTATATATATTTCAATTTTATTCATAATATCACTTAGACCCTCTAGATTTTCAGCCCTTTTTCAGACCTTATAGACATCATGGTTACTCAGCACAGCGTCAAAGAGGGAGTAGAGGTCATTCAAAAGGTCCACCACCTCGATGGGGTCACTGAGCGAGGAGATGGTGGTGAATCCTACGATGTCACTGAAATATATTGTGACCTGATCGAAATACTCCGGCTCCACGGTCGCACCAGTCTTCAAAGCCTCAGCCACAGAGCTGGAAGGACACAAATTGGACTTTTGATTTTGGAGAAGTGAAAGAAAACATCTGTCCCGTGATTATTGTAACTCACGGCGGAAGCATCTCAGAAAGTAGTTTCTCTGTCCTCTGCTTCTCCACCTCCAGCTCCTCCGTACGCTCTCTGATCAGATCTTCAAGGTTGGAGCTGTATTGTTCCAACATCCGCAGCATGGAATCAATGATGTTGGTCTTCTTGCCTTTGTTGATTATCTTGAACTAAAACGAAATGTCTACTTTAGGCTCATGTAAAATGTGTTGTAGTACAGTATTAAGATATCTGGTAAGCACAAACCCTGTCAAAGATCTCATTAAAGTTGGGTCTGCGCTCAGGCAGCTCACTCCAGCACTGTTTCATTAACTGGATACATTCCAGAGGAGCTTGGTCTGGGGCCACAGTGGGGCGGCACATCGGAGGAGGCTTCTTCACTTTACGGATGATCTCTGAAATTATTTTTAAATGTAATATCCAGACAAAAGAAAATGCACAGTGCAAATTTGCTCTTTCAGATTTGAACTGAGCTAATGACGTAACTACAATTGTTTTGTAGTAAGCCGTTTCAGTTTGAATATGCTATTGAACAATGTGCAGAATGGAACAAACTGCTGTTAGCTGTGTAGCCTTAGTGCTATACATTAGACAGTGTAATGTAAAGTGTAGTCCAACCTTACTTTACTGGCAGCTCATGGGGCTACAACCTGATTTCTAGACAAGAACCACAGGTGCTCAGTGGCTGAGGAAGGAGCAGCTCGTCTACCAATGAAATATTTTTACAAATACTTGTTATTGTTGTTTTAGCTGTACATGTTCTCACCCTCTGGATGTAGTCCGAGCATACAGTATGGATGTCCTCGGACTACAACCTCTTGAAGGATAATCGCAAAACTGTACACGTCTCCCTTATATGTCCCTCTATGAGAACTTGATGGATCTCTCAGGAACTCAGGAGCAGTCCAGAAGAGCTCTACAGTGCAAAAGTCACATCATTCTAATTCACCATGTAAAGTATGTCAAGTGTCATTTGGGCATTTAAAAGGAGATTTATTGTTTTACCTTCAGGGAGTGGTTCTTCAAAAGAGGCTTTCTGGGACTCCAGTAACTCATTAAAACCATAGTCAGTGATTTTCAACACAAATCGTCCATCGACCACACAGTTACGAGACTTCAGTCTCCCATGAGGAAAGTCTTTGTGATGAAGGTATTTCATTCCCTGGAATCAACACAGTTTTGTAATTTTTTTAAGCAAAAAATATAAAATATTATTATGACCCCTCCCTACAACAAACAGGAAGTCGGCCATTTTGAATTGAATATGGGAGGTCAGGTATATTTGACAGCCTCTAACGTGCACATACTTTGCCCGATTAGGCTCTAACCTGAAATACCTAATAACCCCCCGGCCCTGAACACATCTGACTGATATGATGGCAGTTACCTCTATAGCGCCCCCTATAGACTGAAAGAAG
>JAVQKC010199444.1:0-10472 GCA_036025475.1 Philypnodon macrostomus | reverse complement strand
CGTATGGGGCAGACGTACGGGGCAACGTATGGGGCAGACGTACGGGGCAGACGTATGGGGTCGTTTTCGCCGATATACACTTTGCTGTCGGGGACGACAGCACAGGCCTTGTTTAACTGAGCATTTACCCGAGAACTATCCTATATTCAAGTAGCTTCAATAGCTTTACCGTTCAAGTCCTTGTGAAAATGTATATTTACCTAAAGCATCCATTCACTCATCGCTACTGAATCATCCTGTAATAATCAGTATGGCAAAGCAGCCTGTGGGGACTCATTGGCATGAGGACTGTGTCTGTTGATATCACTGTGTTGCCATGGCGAGGGCACACCACCAATTCCCAAGGCCAAGACTCCAACCATAGCCCCAGGTTTGACTTATTTATACTGTATAATTCATGGTCTGAATAGAGGTTGAGCTTATTTTTTCTCTGCATTTGGCATATAAATATACTGCTATGGAGAAATAGTAGATGGTTACAAATGAGGAAGGGAGTAGGAGTGCATATAACACCTCACAATAACTCTATTGTTAGTGATATTTAGACAAACTTAAAAATGTTGAGGTTATATTAACCATAACTATAATAGAAAAGTCTATAGCTATGAAGAGAGTTATTAATCTAAATCTAAATCTAAGTCTAAACCAGGATTATATCTTTGGCTAAATTGAAGATACATTATGATCATATATTTGGAAACTATTACTTGGCATAACATAAAATTTTATTTCAAGGCACTGACTTGAAAATGATGTCAATACACCACATCATCACAGCAATACATGTAGATATGATGTTAATTTATATTGTGCATTTATATTCAGGTCTGTATGAATGCCTAACCCCTGATATGAGGGGAGACCTTAACAAGCCCACGGATTGGTCCAGTCCTGTAGCTTTGCAATAAAGAATGTGCACGCGACCCAACATGTCTGACCCTGCCCAGCTTCTCAGGGGGAAATACTACAGTGGTTTAAATCCAAAATGGTGGTCTGGGAAAAGAGCTAATGAAGAGAAACAAATGACAGACAACACTGGTTCAACAAGCTGGTGCTCATTACGAATAGAAATTTTTAAACAGTTAAATGACAAAGCTAGTTAGAGCGAATGATGAAAAATAATAATTGTCAAACCAATAACCGAGCTCAGTAGTCTTTAAATGGTGTGCATGCTTTTTAGTAGTACTTTTTGCAGTACAGGCCTTAATGTAGTTCATAGAAAGTTTTGATCTTGTTTTTGGGTGCTTGGATTTGATGTGTATTATAGTTGAGTCCTGGTTTAGACCTAATTTATAACTTGTTTAGACAGACGTTAGTACTGCTTTAGTCCCCGGGGGAGACCTGCAATAGCTTTTTGTTTGTCGTTATTTAGCTTAGCATATTTCCACAATAATCCATTTTTATCCCTTGTTTAGAACATAAAATATTTAGGTTGTACTTGGTGTGAAAAGTTTGCGTAGGATTTTTTTTATTATGTTTTCAGTCAGGCTTACTGGAAGTAGCTGGGCTGTGTTCTTCTGCCATCTAGCTTGAAAAGGCAAGAACTGCATTTGTTGAGGAGCACTGATTATACTATACCAACCATTTCGGCATCATTTGATTGGGTTACTTTGTCATCTCACAGCAAAATAATGATGTATATAAAATATTATTATATATATTAAGAGGAAGCCATTGGACTTGGCTCTTTCTATTACAAATATTTATACTATGTGGTATAGGACAAAATACTATTGTATAACTACTCATACCGATGACAGATCCCATATTATTAATGAATGCACAGTTCTAAATATGCAACAATGCCATTCCCAGCTAATTTCATTTTAATAACACCAAGGAACATGAAGTCGCATCAATAACACCAATGATAATCCATAAAGCATAGGAAGGGCAGTATGTCAGCAGTGCCATTAAGGCTGTATGCTCCATGGACAATGATGAGCAGCAGAAACAGATTGAAAAGAACCTCGAGATCAAAGGTCTCCTGGAAGAGACAGAGTAGTTTTGTAGGTGAGTGATAGGGCTCCATTGGGAACTAAAGCTCCATCTACTGAAAGTGACTGACAACACAGATCATCTTCACACATCATTTTGCTTTAGCAGAAGAGCTTGAGAAGTTTGAATTTTGAATGTTAGAAAACTCCCAAGCTAAAAACATTTAGTGGGGTTTACTTACCACACTGCCAGCAGGTTTTGTGATGTATAACATTTACAAAGAAAAATATCATTTGTTTTAAAGTTAATCTATGTTTTAAAGCTGTAACTGATGTTTACATGTTTAGTTTATTTCTTGGAAGAATTTAAACATATTTTTGTCTGTCTGATTACATTGATACTCAAAGAAGTCAGAAGTCATTACTTTAGTTTAGTCCCCCCAATTTGTGGCTGCTCGAACAACATCTGGACGTGCTATTAACTATAACTATTCCCTTACAAAAAAGGGTAACGCTTTACAATAAGGTGTGTTAATAAACTATTTATAAAGCATTAATAATGTGTTTATAAGCCTTATGAGACATTTATTAACAGTTATAGATATCTTAACTAAGCCATTGTACATTACAATTGCAATGGCCGATTAACACTTACTGCTCATTAACATTTTGTTTTGTTTATCAGCACTTTAAATCGATTTTTAAGCTATCTATAACTGTTAATAAATGTCTTATAAAGGTTATATATATTTTATTAACACACCTTATTATAAAATCTGAGGCATTTGATCATACTGTGCACGTTCTCTGTGTTTCTCATTCTGGCCAATGTGATGATGCAACTCAAGCAGCTCAGGAAGGTAACGCTTTCATGTCCCTCATCTCGAAATCTTTTTTATGTTACCGTGGATACACTCTCTGATTCAAGCAGCAGTGATATTTAATTTACATCAAAATAATGCATTTTTCTCAGCTCCTGGGTCGTTTCATCTCACATGGTCTCATTACACTTTGGGAGAAATCTATTTAAAAATATTTCAATGCAAGAGGTGCAATAGTAAAGTGGTAAGGTTTGTTAAAACAGGGCTCTGGTCATAGGTGTT
The DNA here is from genome assembly GCA_036025475.1 of Philypnodon macrostomus. Lineage (NCBI taxonomy): Eukaryota > Metazoa > Chordata > Actinopteri > Gobiiformes > Eleotridae > Philypnodon > Philypnodon macrostomus. The sequence continues at coordinate 7,432 of JAVQKC010199444.1, read as the reverse complement.
GGAGAGTGGCCTAGAATCTGAATGATTTAGAATTGACAGACTGAATAGCATGAATATTTTTGAATGAATAAAAAGCACTATGCTGCAGTAATGTTTAATTATGCCACCTTCTGCTGGTTCCCTTTGGAGCTCGATATAGTTTACTTATGTGTGTGTTTTTTAATTATGACATAATATACTGCAAAAATCATGTGTGCATCTTTGCTTCTCCATCAATTGACATTTAAACTGTTCCTACAAGAATATAGTACTGCAAAATTCTTTTTACTCTACATTTCTTTCTCTTTGTGTATTTTGGCTGTGCAGGCTGCTGTCCATTAGAAATATCAAAGTGAATAACAAAGACTAATGCAGACACCATCATAAATAAATTATGCATTGGGTTTTATTGTAAGGGCCACCTGCTCCACAGTCCAAGGTGGAGGGTGCGTTGCATACACTAATTGCCTTTTCAGCAGAGCAACAGTAAATTTAATCAGACCACAAACTTTAATGCTTGGATCCCCAGTGGCACATAATGGACTCAGTAATGCAATGAAATCCTTATCTCTCTCTCTGCTAGGTCCCCCTATGTATCAGACTTAATGGCGTGAAGGCTACACAGCACACTCTGGCCAATGTAATGTGGCGGTATAGTCTATGCTGGCTTTATAATGAGACACCAGCATTCAAAGGGGCAAAGTGCACAGGCCATTAGAAAAGAAGCTTGCGCACATCCACACGTAACTTGGTAGGGACGTGTGTAAGCTTCATGGTCTGCTGCTATTGGCTGGATTGAAAATATTGCAAAACAACTATATACTATACAAACATGTTTATTCATTCATTGTCCATGTATTCCTCTTAGAGTGATTGGGGACTATCCCAGCAACTATGGGTTTTAGGTGGAGTACACCCAGGCACTTGCAGTTCTGACACTGACAACATACGGGCAATTTAGAGCCACCCGTACTTTGTAATGTGTCTTTGGGCATAAGGATGAAGCTGTAGAGGACACACAGCAACAAGGGGAGAACAATAAGACTCCATCCAGAGTGAAAAAGGGTAAATAAGTTCTATTTTATTGTCGCTTAAAAATATAGTTGACTTCTTTGTGCTCTAAGCAACCCGAAACTATGAACGTAAGCTAGAAAACGTCACAAAATGAAGGGCATCCCATCATCCGTTCAAGCCTGCTCTACTATCATCTAAACTCTAGTGACTAATTCAACTGCCCAGAGTGGTTTGAGTTAAAAACTTGGGTTTGATCTTTGGACCAGCTGTCACAATGAGTCTGCTGTCCTTCCCGTGTTACCGTGGGTTATTTCTATTCCAGCTTCCTCCCACTGTCCAAAGCCGTGCATGTGTTAGGAAAATTGGACACTCTAAATTGACTGGAGTAAATGAATAGTTATCTGTCTGTGTACGTCTCTGTGTCAGCCCCACGACTAATTGGCCATTGTCCCGTGTGTACGCCGCTTAAGGCCCGTAGTTGCTCAGACAGACTTCTACAAGTGGGAGAAAATGAATGGGTGAAGGAATACAATATTAAGTGGGAAAGCATAATACACTTAATACACAATAAAAAAAAAGTAATACCTGCAGCAATTGAAAGGTGCTCAATTATTTTACACATGCTGAATCGAAGAGAACAAAAGCTCCTGTTCCCTTTGCTGTTTAATTAAAGATAGATGAGGTGAGGAGGCCATCTCAAACACTGTAAAACACCACAGAGCCTGTTGAGATTTCCTATCTTATATCTCTCCTGCAGCACTGAACACTCCACCACTAATATCACAAGCAACAATCATTTAGCAAACTATGTATTTGAAAATGTATAGCTAAACAGATACCTTTTACTTTTTGGTAGTTAACGATCAGAGGTTCCCACAACAGATCATCTAACCCTACCTCTGCATCCTATTCTCCAGCTCCACCTAGTGCAGTGTCCTTCTTCATTACATTGGTTTTCCCCTTTAGGACTCCTGCCTGGATCCTCTATATTCAGCATTCTTCTACTTACATTATATTAATTATCAATTCTCTGTGCATGCCCAAATCATCTCAATATGGCCTACCTAACTGTCCTTGTAAGCTGTCCTTCTGACTCGTAACAATTTAAGCTTTGCTACACTTTTCTTCCAAGCCACGATATAAGATTGCCGTGTTTGCCGCTGTTAGTGAGAAAAAAGTTAGAGGCTTTTGTCAAACACAATCATTCCTTTCAATAACACTTCCTTGTTTATGGCCAGAAAAATATGCTCCTAATTGATTATTATGGCGAGGACTCGTCGATCCTGCTCAGGTAAAACCCCCATCTGTTTATTGGTCCCCGTGTTTATTTATTTTCTAATTTCCACTTGCCCACGCAGCATACCTGAAATGCAATCTCGGCTATCTGCTCCCTAATAAAACCTTAACATAGATTAAATTGATCTCCTGCCCTCTTTCACTCTGTAGCACTCTGCAGCTTCCCCCCTAATAACAAACAGTCTAGGCAAGTCATTTAGAGGAAAAGCAACAACTAAGTACCATTAGTGGAAAAGGTATGGGTGAATACACCGCATTCACAAGAGACAGGATGAACTAAAGATGTGATTCACAAGGGAAATTTTCCCACACAAAAATTCTCAGTGTTTCAGTGGTTATACAGTAGTCTATATACTGATATACTTACCATAAGGGGTCACTGTACCACTGTGAGTCTCCTAGCACAATGCAGATCTTGAGATGTGATGTTTTCCACCAAGATGCCAGTGTCTTTACACAAGTGGACCTCATAGACCCATCACTATGAAATGGCCAAAATCAATCCCCTCCTTAAAAGCATTGCAGAAAAACAATAAGTGCTTGAATATTTATATAAACATAATTAGATGTTTTTTTTTATATTGTGCAGTTTCTTATCAATCCCATATGTTTATTGTTCTGAAACTATACAACCTAGCTGATCTAAAATGATCATCAGAAAGATCAGACATTTTCGTTTAACTGTGGCTATAGCCCGGACAGCTTACTTACCATCAACCATTGCAACTCCAGGTTCATTTCATTTTACAAGCTTCAATTTACATTGTTTTAACCACACTGAGAATAAATCCGTCCAACTGCAGCCAGTATGTTGAGTTGTCAATGTTTGCAAGCCATCTTTTCAACACATAGGGTAGGGTTTAATACCAGACCTTCGTAAAGTCTGCAGATTCGCGGTTCTGGTGGTGGTGCATTCAAAGCACTGGGAAACTTTGGGAATATTGTTTAATAGCCTATGTACATTTTACAGAACATACATAAGTATGCCAACGAGTCCGCCAACTGAACTCGTTATATTTAAAGATGTAATACACTATAAATCCAGCAGATGGCAGTAAATACAAAGTAATACAAATACCTTCAGTCTATTGTCACAAACAGAACAGCCGCTCTACTTTGACTATGACGTTGGTCTTCCTAAAAAAAAAATATGATTTTGTCTGGCGTTATTACATTGTTATTAACTAGCCCTAGTTTATTAATCAGCCCTAATAAGGATATTAAATGATGGTAGTAAAATAGCCCAGATAATGCATTTTACCTTTTTAAAAAAAAATATATATATAAAGCAATATTCAGTAATAACAGCCCAAAAAGACTGTACTAACTCAAACGAGTAAAGCAAAAACATTATTCTGGACTTTGTTGTCATAAGAATTTACAAGCGTCATGTTTATCTGAGGCAGAACAGTCTAGACTTGACTTACATTTGGGAATATATCAAAGCTTGTTTGTACAAAGGTTCTCCAGACGGAGCCTCAGATCAAATAGAGAACTGGGCAGAGTTTGCATTGGGGGCGGCTTCCAGACCAGATTAGAATAATCACCTAGCAACCACGGCCGCAAACACCGAGCACATGTCGTAAACCCCAAAGAGGCTGGTGTTGAAAAGAGTGGAAACAGAGCCCATTGTGGTGTTGGACAGTAGTGAGCTGCTGCTGAGAGAAGAAAGGGGCATTTCTCTGGCGACAAAGGAACTGCTGATACGCACGTACATATGGACGTAAACGTACAACACCGACACTGCTGACTGCCATGAAGACAACCGCGTTGTCCAGTCTGAAAGAGCCGGTATTTTAAGAGTTAAGAATCGACATCACAACTGTTTATTTCAGCAGCTAGCAGGCTAGCTGGCTACACACCTTGGAGCTAGACATTGGAAGCCCGTGTGAGTTTGCTTGATAGAGATTTTCGTCGAGCTCAAAAGACGCTCTGTTTAGATGGTGTCGGCACAGATTTAAGTCTCTTGCCTCGTAAGTAGCCGCAACTTTGAAGAATGATCTCAATCCAGCTCTAAGCCTTTCCATACTACAACCCGAAGAGGAGGAAAAGTCACAGGTTTGTTTTACAGTTGTTTCTTGTGCCTGTGGTCTCTGTCAGAAATGCTCGTACCCTTATGATACTTTTAATTTTCACTAAACGGACTCAAAAACACACTGCTACAATAACTACTTTTTATTTGCATATTAGTTTATTTTGATAAATCACATTCATTAACATCTAGTAGAACTGAACACGACAGTTGCAACTATACACCGTTTCTAACCTTGAACGTCAAAAAGCGATAACGTGCAAGTGCGACACTAGACCTAAATATTTTGGGCAAAATAAACTGTTATCAGTTCTTATCAGCAAACCCACATCCTCTAAACTTTGACAGGAAGTTTAATATTACCGTATCGCTCGTGTTCTTGTCCTAGCTGCTTTGCAAAAATTGTAGAGATAAAAAAATTATTTAAAATAGAATTGTGTAGTTGTTTTGATACAGTACTGGCTGTATTCACTTGTTTAGATAAGTACTTGTAATGCACTTTAGCTCGAGTCTGTCTCATCGAGCCTAGTTTCTACTCAGACAGATGTGAATAACATGAGGAAAATGCTTATCTGTTGATCCCTTAAATGCATATTAAACTGCTTATGACCAGTAGGAATCTATATTGTAATTTGAGGCGACTGTAAAATACCCAGTTATATGTTTATTCATAATTTACAATTGAGTCTAGGTCTTAACCTCTAAATCCAGTATAGTTCAACAGGTTTCCACTTGAATTGATTTATTTGTATTATATAGTTGTCACTGTCGCAACAAGCATAAATGCATTCACACGTTGTAAGAATGGAAAGCTTAGGCATTGAAATGAAAGCATAATTTGCCATAATTGCTTAAATAGCGAGGCCATGGATATTTGTTTTAATCACTGTACAGTTTTGCCAACTTCTTCTTTTAGAAAGAAAACTGATTACCCCAACAGTCCTGCTGTCTGGTCCACACAAAGCTTCTAATTAGTCCAAAAGATTTACTTACAGTTCAATGAATGTAATGGGCTGATTAAAAAGATTTTTCTCCCACAACAAAGCGCCTAATTGTGGAGTCTTTCTACAAGGTTACTCGACGGGAGAACTATGAAAATAGTTCACTATCAAAAAAGACATTCTGCTGCTGTGTTTCTCTGTGCTCTGCAGGGAATCGTCTTGTAATTGTAGCCTAAAAGTTCCCACAGGAGCAGTGTATTTCTGTTCTTGACCTCCAAATCATACTCGGCAAATGATAGTGAGACAAAAACAGCTTCCACACCAGATGGAACGTTTATGAAAGGACCGTACATAAAATAATGACGTAATAATGAATAACATCAATATAATGGATACCTTTTTATTGTTATCTATGTTACCTCATTATATTGTCAGTAGTTTTGACACAATTGGCCTTATTTAAAAAGAAATAAAACAGCCCAATTTGTATCACAGATCTACGCCAACACAGCGGTTCTCAAACTGTGGTATGGTGCTAGTGATATACAGGCTTTTTTTTAAATGGTACTCGGGAGTCTTTTGCACTTCATGTTTAGACTGATTTTTGATATGGTTTATTGCATGTTTAGACCGGCTTGGGTCAGACATTTTATTCCTGGTTTAGACACTCTTTAACCGGCCGAGTCATTGGTTATTCTTGATTTTATTTTAATACAAAAAAACGGTACTTGAAAGGTCGAAGGTACTTGGTGTGAAAAATTTCCAAACGGCTGCTTTCACATGTTATTTATACATATCCAACAACATTTAAACCGTTTACTTGTATGTTGTGAAATTTCGCACCTGATTAAACCTTCAGTTGAGCAAGTCTTCCTCATGTCTCCCCAAACAGCTGCAGCAAACGTGGCGCAAAGCTGACCTTTTTATTGATCTTTTTTCTTCTTCTTCTTCTTCTTTTAAACTCACTTTGAGCCAAAGATAAATTGACTTCAATACGCATATGTAGATAACTGCTAATTGGTGCTCATAATCTGATGACTAAATTTTCCATTATGTATGTGAATGTTACTGTCAGTTTTATCTATCCATCACAATATATGCATGTGTATCAGGCTGTGGCTAAATGTTTTTGTGATCAAACATTATTGACTCTTTTCAGTCGATAACCTTGGCAACAGGAGTTCTTTGCTCCAGCTATAGCCGCACTTTGAGAATGGGGGGAGGAGGGTATATGGGGGTCAGGGCGGGCGTTTTACCATGCTTTGAGTGAGATGGTAATGCGCTGATCACTGGTGGTTCATGTATGTTTTCAATGCCCATTCAAAGTCTGCCACTTTGCATTCACAGCATCCTCGTTCCATTTATTTGCATTAAGTGTGTGGTAAGCTTTTTTTTTTCTATTCACTTACAGTATTTCTTCCTCCTAACTACTTTTTTTTTTTTTTTTTTGCTTTAGTAGGAGAATTAATCAAGCATGTTCACGTGTGGCCCGGAGTTCATTATAACATAATGAAGTTTAGCCTCAGGTGCAGTGGAGGAAGTGGGTTAGCCGCCGAGTAGCCTTTGCCTCTCTCACATTTATCTGCAGCCAGTTATTGCACAATGAGCAACGAGGCTATTTTTCTTATCAGACATATTGTATTTTGTAAAAATTAAGTTTAATAAAAACTTAGGATATTACAGTTGACCTTGTTTTTTTTTAAGCCCTTTTTGCTCTATCTTGTGCCTTTTTTGTCCTAGTAATGAGCCATTTTGCGACAACTGACATCTGCCAAACCTGGAACATTTTGAATGTGAAACTTCATCTCCCATGCATGAGGAGTCAGGGATCCTTTGATTTTCCCTCTTTTCTTTTTTGCAGAGTGCTCACTGCCACACTTTGAGGAAAACTTTCTTATAGCCCACTTTTGGCAGCATGAGGATGAGCAGTAATTTGGTGCTTACTCCAAACGGGGTTCCCCTCTTTGTATTGTCAGTTTTTGCCATCTTGCAGGAAAGCAGAAGGCACTTCAAGTCACTCAGCGGGGGTAAGGGGTACGATAGTGGGGAACGGGACTAATTATATCGGCGAAAACAGCGTGTCGCCGATATTATGGAATCACGTCGGTGCGCGTCCGCGTCCGCGTCCGCGTCCGCAGATCCTAGCTGTGAACGCGATAACTCAAAAACG
>JAVQKC010199434.1:0-10552 GCA_036025475.1 Philypnodon macrostomus | reverse complement strand
TGAGAGACAGGAAACGTGCACAGACAGACACTGACTGTGATGATTTTAGACACAGTCCCGAGAAGAGCACTCAAACTGACTTGGACTAAAACCAACATGCATTAAGCTTGTAGTTTTCTGGGTTAAAAATGGCTACTTCAAACTGGCCTGCATTTATCAACAAGCCTCAGAGGGGGCATATAGTTATGAGATTGACTAATTGCTGATGGCAAACACAAGAAACGTTATGTGTTTTCTGCAATTTTGAGGTTGCTTGATCTGACATCACACAAACACACAGCGCAAGAGATGTCAAGTTTTGATAAGGCATCAAAGAGAGCGGCATGCTTAGCAGTCCGGTTACATCCCATAACATGCAGATCAAACCTTGCCTAATTGCTTGTCATTCACTATATAAATCTTTCTTCGTAGATAATTCTTCATTTTACAACTAGCAGTTTATATGCAAATACGTGCCCTCAATGTGCTTCTCTTGGGCTAAGCTTCAAGGAAGAGTTTTATTGAAATTTACTACGATGTAATTGTGAAGAAAAATCTCTGCAGTGTACTGTCAAAAAGATTTTCATTTATCTGTGGCTATTTGAAACAATAATGTGAAGATGCTTAATGCATTAGTAATAAGCAATTACAATTGTAAAATTAATTTACTGAGAAGTGGAGAATTTTACTGTGGCTCAGTTGGCAGAGGGTGCCCAATAATTGAGATAGAATGATGGTAGTCTAATTCCCATTTTCACCTGTGCATACTACAGTACTTACTGTACAGTATTTTTGAAAGGTTCTAAATAAGTACAGGTCAACCAATACCAGAGGTGGATAGTACATTTACTCAGTTGCATTTACTTGAGTAACTTTTTAAATAAATTGTACTCCATAGAGTAGCTTTACTGCACAATACTTTTTACTTAAACTTGATTAATAATATTTAAGTAACTGTACTCTTACTTGAGTAAAATCTTGTAAATCTAGAAAGAGTAAGAGTACTTTTACCCTCCTCTGTGTGTCATGTAAGAACAGCTTTATGTGAAAAATGTGATGATGTGGAAATTCTGTTCATTGTGCCTTAATTTTTGAAAATTTTATTTTTGAAAATATCAAAATCTGTTTAATATATTTTTTTGCCCGATTACCGCAAAATTAATCTGACATTGCGCTCAAACAGTTACACAGGACTCGAGTTTTTTTTTCACCCAGTACTTTTCTACTCTTACTCGAGTAATTATGTGAATGAGTACTTTTTACTTTTACTTGGGTAACATTATTTTGAAGTAACAGTACTCTTACTTCAGTAAAATTATTGGCTACTCTACCCACCTCCGATCATTATAGATGTGTCACTGTCTATCATTAACTCTAATCATTATTTTATGAAGTACTAAACCTAATACTTATCAGCACAACAGGACTAATTGTATTCAAATTACATTGTAATAATACTACTGTAATTACTAGCAACTGCTTTATTAACATTAACTGAATGATGTGACTGAATCAAATTGTATGTTAGTAAAGTACCAGAATAGTGGCAGTTATGAATATGATTGTTTTCAGGCTTGTCTGCAAAGCTGCTCATTATACAGAATTACAGCTTTCACAAAAGCTCAGACTTGGACCTTTGAAAGAAGAAAAAGCCTTTCTCAAGATCAAGAACAGGTCTCAGAAGGCCCAAGTACAGCTGACAGCGACTTGAAGAGAAGAACGGGGAGGAGACGAGGGAGGGAAGCAGGGCCTAAAGCTGTGAATGGACTCAAAGCCTTATACAAAACTGTGTGATTAGTCTGGAGGAATTAATCTCCTCCAGCTCCTCTGCTCTTGTGGGACCCTAAAATCATGAATGATGTCTTCAGTAGAGCTAGGCCTATTATCTATTTACTGTAGGCAACAACAATAGTCAGAGAGAAAGCATTGAGTAAATCCATACAGCTGTTGCCTGTAATCATTGGAGTGAAATGTGGACAGAAAATCTTCTTCTTAAACATGCCGTCCACGTGACATCTTTATTACCACATACTAAATACTGTTTTAAATGCTATCTTCAAATAAACACTTTACCCCTATTGAAATGCAAATGCCTTGAGAAGATGGTGTATTTGTTTCTTTTCACTTTTGTTTTCATCTCCAGTTATAAAAGTGGATGAGTGTCATGTTATACAGGCTCTTGGTAATATTAAAAAGTTGTTAAGAAAACTGGATGCCTACTTACAGCCTTGACGCACGGGACATCTTTCCCCAGCAGCCAGTGGAGCTCCAGACTTCCCATGCCCTGGTAGCAGGACTGTAGCCGATCCTTGATGCGTGTGTTGATGTCTTGTATCGTGAAAATACAAAGAGTAGAGTGATCTGGAGGGTCATTGTACTGCTTCTGCCCTTTTGAGAAGACAGCGTACAGGACGTCCTCGTGGGCACTAATGTTGAGAGAGCGAGCCAGGACCCGACCAGCCTTTGACAGGTACGCGGCCTGCAGCAGCCGATACTCCTCACCTCTGTGCACACAGCCCACTGGGAGCGACACGTACGAGTGGAACTTTTTGTCACCTTTACAGAGGCGAATGATGCGAGAGGTGTAAAACAAGTCACCAGGGGTGCTGCCACTGGGCATCCCGTTTTCAGGGGTCTCTGGCTGCACGGTCATGAAGTAGACAAAGCTGCCACTAGCAAAGCCATAGATGTAGTAGATATCAAAGTGTGGTACAAGAGCGAGAGTGTCCGAGGGAATTTTAATAAGAGATGACAGAAAGTCAGTGTGAAGCTCATAGTCCAACATTGCTGAGGATTCTGGGTCACGAGGCAGCTTGCGGCTGGAGATTGTTGGGAAATAGTCCTGTTTGCCGCCAACAGCTGTACCAATGTACAATGTAGCATCTTGGCCTTGTGAGGGCACAACCACTCCAAACATTGTCCCAGTCTGCTTGTCACTAGACAAATAGTGCTCTTTCTTGTGTGTGGGCTCCACCAGGATGAACAGGTCATCCAGCCTCATGAGTTTACAGACCCCCTGGTACAGGCTGCCACAGGCCAGCAGCCGGTTGTGAGAATAGTCGATGAGCAACAGCTTGTTGACATTATCAGTGGAGGCTAGTGGCTCAGAACAAGGCTGCACAATCAGAGGAGGGTAGCATGCTTTGTTGTCATATTCAGGACCAGTGTCATGGGACACTAGCAGGGTGAGGTTTGAAGATAACTTGTAAATTCGATTGACCGCACCCACATACAGAGCCCCTGTGGACTGGTGAACAGTAAGGTGGTTCAGGGACCAGTCTCTCCTCTCTGATTGAAATGTGTTTAGACTCTGCCCAACACTTGTTTTGTGATTCATACACATTAGTGTCAATAGCAACAGCAGCAGGGGCCATGACATGACTTTTGGTGTCCTATGACCTTTAGTGAGGCCACAATAAGTCCATCCCTTCTCCAAGCACGTTTTCATCCCTGCAGGTCCAGATAAATGAGCTCAGACAAATAAACAGGTGGGAGTGTACCTACAGCACACGAAAGATGGTCTTTTGTGAATGCGAGCTGGTCCCCCTCCTGCGATCTTCACATCATTCTGAAAGAGAAAAAAATAGAGATTTGTTTTCAAAAGATTCTTGATTCTGGGGAAGCAACGGCGCTGTCAGGGCGTCGTTAAAGTTTTCATGTTCATAATATATGTGTTTTCTGTGTTCTTTTATTTCAACACACAAGGCTTCTAAACTTCAAACTGTCTTTCCATATTTACTATAATGCTCCAGTGTTCTCTCTATCAGCACAGGGGCTCATTATATTTGCCTGTGTGAAAAAGAACTAACAGTAGCCTATTACTTGAACAAAGCAGAGTCACTATGAGGCACGGCCTGCCCTCTGTTTGGGTGGCTAATTAAATGATCCAAATGTATTAAATATGCGCCCATATTTGGGTCTCCGTGTTTTCCTTCCTCCCCTCTGTTTTGTTCATTTAAAAAAGAATTAATCACTGCTCTCTCTGACGGCTGACATTTCTAAATAATCTTTTTTTTCTTCCATGGAAGTCATTAGAGATTCTACTGCATGCTCACATTCCTCTTTAATTTCATTAGCATATTTTATGTCGCCTTCTCGATAGGGGGACAAACAATGACCCTCGAACAGACTGGATTGAATGAATGAGATACAGTAGGCGCCTAGAGACAGATGTTTGATATGGCATTGTTTGTTTGCCTCCCTGTGCTTTTCTTTGTGTGTGTTTATATTTATCACGCATGTTGTGGCAAAGTCAAAATCGTAAAATGCATTTCAATCTGGGAATAAAAGGGTGAGATTTACAGAAGGCACGAGCAAAAGGGAGATAAAACGACTAGCACGTGCAGTTACTTCATCAAAGGCCATTAATGGAGTCATAAAACTGTCATACATAGGTGGATAGGCCATAAATAAGACACCTACATCAAAGTAAATCCTGCCTCAAGAAGCTGCTACAGTCTCTGAGCAGCAAAGCAGTGTTGCAGTATATTATAGGACTGCATGATATTTCAAGAAAATGAAATGTGCTATAACTCAAATTAAATAGTCCCATAACACTTTTATATATGTCATATTTTTGATTAACTTAATTGGACTCGACTTTATTTTAACTATAGGCAAAGTAAAGTGTGTTTTTTAAAATATAAAAGACATAGAAGGCCCTGGACTCACTAATTTTAAATCAAACTTTCTAAACCAGGTCTGAATTTAGTGTGTTTTGTGTGTGTGTGTGTGTGTGTGTGTGTGTGTGTGTGCGTGTATATGTGTGTGTGTGTGTGGCTATAACACAATTTGATTTAAGACTCTTAAGAATTTCTGTCAGATGAAGACCATAACAGTATTGCAATATTTAGGTTTTTTTCAATACATACAATTTTGTGCTTGCTTGTATCACAATAACATCTCATTTGCAAAATACTGTGCAGGCCTAGTATATGTCCCATTGTGTGTCCACCAAAAGCCACTTCACTCTTAAAAATATCACTAACCACCTAAAATATCTAATTGATTTTTTTTCTTTTTTTTCCCCATTGATTTTGTGCCAACAAGCTAAGAGGTATTAGCTAAAAGGCAACTGTGCTTTTTTTGGCAGGCTCCCTGGTAAATAGGGTGAGGGCTCAGTGCGGCATGGTTGATATAAGTAAAGGTTAAATGAAGACAGGCGTGTCAGGTGCTAATGTGGGGGTCAACGCGCTTTGGGGGGACCCCCTATTGGCGATAACCGACAGGATGTCCGGCTGTGGGCTGAGAGCGAGCCAAGGACACAAGGCGGATGGACAGACACTGAGTTGGTCTTATTCCAGACCCACTCCAGCATCTCCTGTCCATCTGTCCAGGCCACACTTACACCAGGACAGAAGGCACTCAAGAGTCAAGACCTACTCTGCTTGGGTTTTGGGAGTATGAGTGTGCATCTTGTCTAGTAATTATAACCTAGAAAAGTAAAAGCTGCACTACTTGATTTTGTGAAACTGCACAAAAATATTGTCTCATTTTGAATAATGTGCACCCCTTTCCTCTATCATGGTCTCACATACGCACTGCCTCGTACGTACATAAACCAGGATGTATGAGAATAACAAGCAGCTGTCAATAAACTACAAATACAATGGCTGTAATGGAGGTGAAATGTTATATTTTGAAATAAAACATCTGCCATTTCATTATTCCTAATAGAATCTAGTTTGAGATAGAAAATGCTGATCTACCAGTCAGAGCGCTCCTGTCCTGTGGAAGCATGTGACTGGTTCAACAGACAAACAAAAAACCTTATAATATAGCCCACAGATGACTTTTATTATGCTGTACTTTTGACTGGGTAATTATTTTAGCTCAATGACAAGGAAAAAAATCAGGTAGTGCAGCTTTAAGGACTTATGCTGCTCCATGCACACTCAATAAAGCCCGTGTTAATAAGCTCAACAAAGTGCATCCAAACTGCAAATAAAACAAATAGTAAATAGTATAAAGCTAAAAGCTCATTCATACATTCATGTTTTTCTCCTAAGAGGACATGGGTGACCTATCTCAGCAACTATGGCTTTAGGTAGGGTACAACCTGGACTCAAGACTGACAGAGACATACTGCATTTATTCATTAAGAGTTATTTAGACGGTGGAATAAAGCTGGAGTAGCTTGAGTGAACCCACCATTAAATAGAGACAACATGCAGAATCTTCTTAAACCATTTATAGGTTTGTTGCTCTGATCAATCCCTGGCCTCTTAGAAGGAGGCAAGAGACTAACCATCATACCCCTGAAACTACAAACTGTAAGTGTGATTATTCAATTTCCAATTAAAGAGTAATGTGTTTATATTTATCTCAAAGATGATGTTATAATAACACTAACTTCAATGTCTCTGTACACTATGTAAATATACTCCAATAAGAAACTATGGTTACTTGTCTTGTGTTACTAAATGTTTCCTGTCTGGACCAAAATTTTGATTGTGAAATTTTGGCAGCACATGTTGGCTCCGGTTAGTACATCATTTTTAATTTTAGGAATTACAGTGCCCATTATTTCTGAAGAAGACCTTGAATGGTTTGTATTTTCAGTGAGACTGGGTCTGCATTGACGCACGGTCCATTTCTGCTTTTTATAACAAGGTCTCACAAAGAGAGAATACAACACAGTTAAATTCAGCACTTTCAAGAATACCCCTATTTTTTGGTGTGTAACAAACATATATTCATAATTCATTTGGTTTTATTGAACTGCCAAAAGTAGTGATTCGCAGAAAACCAAATTTGTTCTACTAATTAGCGAAGGCAAAATGATTTTTTAGAGTTGGAAACAAATGTAGTGTAATGGAAATAATAGATTTTACCTTGGCAAAATTACCTGTTTGGGCTTCCCTAAGATTGAATAAACTAACCCTTTTTTGTATCAATGCTGCAAATGTATGTTGTTTAAGTATTGCTTGCATTTTAACTTCATGTCTTGTTGTCATGAGTAACCTATAGGACCAAAATGTCAATACATATTTTGCCACTGATGACTTTTCAATGAGGGAATTGTAGTTAGCCAATTTTTTACACAAAAATGCAATTTTTCAGAGCAGTCTTGGACATGGTCTTACTCCTGAGATGGTCTTATCATGCCTCATATCTCTTATGTTTCAAAGAGAGTTATTATATATACCTTTAATATAATATACCTGACTTCCCATTTTCAATCCAAAATGGCCGACTTCCTGCTTGTTGTAGGGTGGGGCCATAATAATATTTTATGTTGGGTACAATGTGGAGAATCACTGTACCAAGTTTCATTGGTCTCTGCCAAAGTAAGTCATCGTAGAAGTACCAAAATCAATACAGTTCTGAGTCTTCATGATATGTACCTGTGAGCAAAAGTTGAAACTGATCCAGCATTTTGTTTTTGAGTTTGCATTCACATGTGCAATCTGCGGACGCGGACCAACGTGATTCCATAATATTGTCATTTCGATATAAATATGAAGTGCTAATTTTGAAAATTGAATTGAAAATTTTGTCTACTTTTAGGAAAGCCTCATAGTAATCAGAATTCCAGGCGCATTTGCTCTCATCTAAAATAATGAAGAGAGCATTCTGGTGATTTGACCATGATTTGACACCAGCAGTGCCACCAAGAGGTTAATTCAGTGCCTTCAAAGCAATTCCATAAACTACAAAAACAAGAGGAAGAAATAGTAAAAAAAAAAAAAAACAACTAGTGCCAAAGGGAGCCAGACAGATGAAGGCGAAGTCGCAGTCTCATCGTTTCATCCATTTGGGTTGTGCTGGCTTTGGTCACGTCTAAGGCGTGCAGTCATGCTGCTCAGTGTTTACCCTGGATTACAGAGACAGCTCTTGGCCTTGCGCAGTCCTCCTCCCCGCTGAATACTCCGCCTTGCCACTCAGACACGCTCCAGCCTAGACGTGACTCATTCACACTCACAACACAGGAGCACGCTTTACTGAGGCCCCCAGGGACACATGCTCTCAGCGGGCACCAATCACAGAGCAGGGGAGAGAGAGAGGGGGCCAGGCGATCGAGCTTCACAAACATAACCCCTGACCTGGATGGAGATCAGTGGGCGCAAAGGCATCATCTAAGTTCAGCTTTCTCAGGGTAAAACGCAGCTATCCTTTCTGTTGTGTCTGACTAGACCCGAAAAATACACAACTCCATTATGTATCTTTATTGTGCCAAATCAATCATGATACCAATTATGGGTTCATGGGGATAATTCTATCTATCTTCTTTTTTTATTTATTTATTTTGTTCAACAAGGCATAAAGACTTTTTATTAATTAAATGGCAAGCACAATTAAGTGTATTTTTTTTCTCATTGAAGAACTTTTATTATTCTTCTATTATTTCTTCAATGATTTGTTATATTACTGGCCAGATAAGCCACTATTTTACCATTTTTTCAACAGGGGTGTCCAGTCCCACAGAAGGTTCTGTTCTGTTTATTTTAGGAGTGCATAGGGAAAATTAGCTACCTTGGAGGAGGTCTGTGCTGTCCGAGTGTTTTCTAGTGTACATCTGCAAAGGACTGAGAAGAGGGGTAGGTGTTGAATTTCACAGGACAGGAGGGGTGGGGAGAGGCCCAGCAGAGCCAAGAGAAGGAGCCATTCTTTGAACAAATCCTACATCCAGGCGTGATCCGGATCCGACCCAAAATCGAATCACTTCCTCCTTGTGTCATTCCTCAGCTTCCCTGAAAATTTCATTATAATCTGTTTGGAAGGTTTTGCATAAAGTTGCTAACAGGCATGAACGCACATACACCAACGCTACCAAAAACATTACCTCATCATTTCTAAGGTTTTCAAGCTAATTTTTTAGAAACCATTAATCCTGTGATTGATTATCAAACAATTTTCACATGCAACTAAGAACGTTTCAATACACTGATGGATATCACTCAGTAACCCACAAAAAAAAAAAAAAAAAAAAAAAAGATATATTGTTGAAGTTAGATTTATAGGCTTGTGTGAAATCAGACACAGTGTTGACAGACTGAGCCATGATCCTGGTAAAGGTCACTAGATACAGCTCTGCTCCAGCACTTATACACAACAATAGGAGTGTTGAAAACACTTGCTTTTCGCTGTTGTTTTATGTGGCCCAGACGTATAAAGCTCACAAAGGCAATAAGGCCAGCAGACTATGGGGGCAGAGGAGCGTCTCACCTAACCCTAACCGTCATCATGATTACAAGCTCCTCTGCACTAGTCTTACGGTTGTTGCCAGCTGTGAGAAAGATTTTGAGGAAACATTTCAAACTGAAGACCCTGCAAGTTTGTATTTGACCCACATATTAATTCTGAGTATAACTTTTTGATCCTTTAACCTTTTAAGGCTGCATATTATACATTGCAAAATTATTTTTATTGCAATATCAGCAAATGCAATATAGTAAAAATACTTAAATGAAAATGTATTGTGACAAAATAAATATATTTAAAGTTGAATTTCAGTGATGCTTTCCTCAATTTAGTCTTACTTTTGCCTTGTTTTGGTCCCTGTTTAGAAGTTTTGAAGCCATGTAAATACATTTCTGCTTAATTTAACTTCAAATATTGCAAAAATCTAATATTTTGTAAGAATTTTTGTCATATTTTCAATTTGACCAACAATATCTCATTTACTATGCTCACAGGCCCTAATTGGAAACTACTTTGTGTTGGTTGTGAATCACTTGAACACCTCACTGGGGAGGGCCAGCCCTGTACTGGTTACACATGAATAAACCAGGAGAGCGTCAGTCACAACAGAACTTGACTTACAAATTAATAAATGAAGGCAATCAGTTGGTCTGTTTACAATGTTGTAAGCACAGAAATAGGTCAAACGTGGCAAAAGTGGGGAGAATGGGGTTCGACATCACGCCTGAAGCTAACCTATACCTACTACTACTTACAGAGGATGTGTGATAACCTGAATACTACAAAAGATATGATTTGGATACATCTTTCGACATTAGGACTTGTCTGGATTTACTGGGCAAAGCTGGGTGTAAATCCAAATTGCAGACCAAACCAGAAAATCAAGAACCAGGAATCGACCAGGTCTTAAACAGCACAAAACCAGGACTACACCAGTTCTATACCAGAAATGAACTCGGCCTAGCCTAGACTAGAACCAAACCAGGTCTTCAAAAAGATTACAAATCTGCTGGGACTAAACCAGATCCAAACTAGAGCAAAACCAGGTATACATCAGCAACCTACTGTATCTTTAGTTCCTTGCAGCAGAATTAACAATAAATTTGCTAGTTCCTTGAGTGAAGAGTGGGGGAATTAGGACACAGAAATGCCATCTTCATTAACAGCGGCTTTTGTGTAAATGTCAGGCTGAGTCACAAGGGACTTTTGAGTTTATTAAAAACAGAGGAGTTTTGTGGTCAGGTTGTTGTGTTTATTGCTTGACAAAAGAGTGGCCTAAAGGAACCAGCTCCCTTAATCATTTCATTGTATAGGGGCGGCAGTGGTGCAGTGGGGTAGGCGCTCGCCCCTCGACCAGAGGGTTGGTGGTTCGAGCCCCCGTCCGAGCGCATACTGTCGTTGTGTCCCTGGGCAAGACACTTAACCCACA
>JAVQKC010199432.1:0-14304 GCA_036025475.1 Philypnodon macrostomus | reverse complement strand
GTTGTTCTTCAGTATTGTTTTGTACACTTTAGGGAGGTTAAATCTGAGACCACCACCTCTGTTCAGAGAAGGGTTTTCCTTTGTGACAAAACAAGCTTCTTTGACTCCTCTTTCAAACTTAAAGCATGACGAAGAACCTCCTAGGCAGAAATCTGGTGACCCCTCTATAATGCCCAGTGTCCGAGGTGTGTTATACTTCTATGAGAAAATAGGAGAAAATATCATACTATTTACAATGTGTATTAGATGATACGTATTTGGTGGCCATCCAATATCAGCCCAAAGCCCAGATCATCGAGTCTTATGTTTGCAACCAGCTGTGTCCAACCCAATATACAAAACCAAATGTCATCAAGTTGTTTCTGAGCAAATCTCAAGATGACAATATTATTAGGCTACTGGTTTAAAAGTACCAAGCTGGATAGTGGAAGATAAGATACGTTCATTTAAACATTACACATTACATTTTTCTTTTAGCTAGTCATATCTCGCTAAAGTCCTCATCTAAATATAGCTTTTGGTTTTGCATCAACTGATTTTTCTTCTGTTTTGATGACCTGGCGTATTGTTGGATGACCATGCCAGATTTCATTGGACTCATATTGTAAGACTTCTTTTGGCAAGAGGCTTATTTTTTTACACAAAGACCTTCGCCAAATGAGAATCCTTTTGGATGCATCTCAAAACAGTTTAGTTAGCTGGCAAACTCATTGAAAACATAAAAATAAAAACTAATCATCACATTTCAAGTCTTGTCAGAAAAATACATATAGTCCCAAAAAATGAATGATTATAATGCGTGATGTAATAAGCTGTAAAGTCAGTATCCCTATGTGATATTTTTAGACTTTGAATGGATTCTTTGATTCATTCTCGGTGCACATCCTGTCTGGAACCGTGGGAATGCCGCACAGTGTCTGAAGGAAGGCTTTTGTGAAAGAGATATTTAAGCCTGCTCTTCCCCATCGAGTGGTATGGCCGGTTAAGTCAGTCACATGAGGCCATTGCATGCTTTTGGGTCAGAGGTGGCTAGCTTAATCCAGACTTGGTGTAGTAGCAAGATGGAATTCATGGAAAAAGATAGTGCGATCATTACATCAAATTTAGAATCAGTCGTGGCATGTTCCAATCAATGCACCATACCACTGACAGGCTTCATAAGGTGCCTTTCACTTATTGGTACTGGTTATTACATCCACCAAGGAGGTAATGTTTACGGTAGTCCATCTGTCTGCATGCAACTAAACTGATTTGGATGACATTTTCAGGGAAGGTCAGGAATGGCACGAGGTGATCCGGATCACCATCTGGATCCAGGATTTTTTTCAAAGAATGGCATTGCAACTTTGCTAAAAAAAATTTCAGGGAAGGTCAGTAACAATTGATTAGATTTTGGGAGTGATTTGAATCATGGTCTGGATCCAGGATTTTTTCAAAACAGCAGCCTTGGCGCAGGTCTGCGCTCTCCGAGTACTTTCTAGTTGCAACTATAATGTCGGCTGCTGTGTCACTGGGAGGACTTTTTACTTTTCTTTTAATGTGTATAGAAGACTAGCCATAGTTTTTACCACATCCTCATCCTCAATTTTAAACATGTAAAACTAGCTATAATGCTTTTATTATTATTGATGATATGACAGATCAGTAGCTATTTCATTCATTTGGCTTAACCGTGTTCGGAGTCAGAGTATGGATGTACTAAGAGTTATGGCTTGAATGATATGGACCACACAAATGCTTCACTGCTTTATTATGACTAGTAATGACTTTCTACCGTGAAACACAAGCATGTGGATATTATTGCTTTTATATGTATATTAATGCTTCTTTCAAATGTATTTGTTTGGACATGGAACCAGGACATGGCAGTACAGGTCAAACTGCAATATAAGTATTACAATAATAATGTCCTAACACAGTACATTTTTAACAGTCTAATACAAAATCATACAAACTGCCTATTTAAAGCTTTATTGTTCAGAAAATTCGATGTTAGAAGTAGCACACTTTTCAATAGGGACTCTGAAGTGGTTAGTTTCCCCAAGTCAATGTTTGATTCCACCCAAACGCTTGTGGAATAGTTTGCTGTGGGTGCACTGAAGTATAGGGGTAGCCAAACAGGCCTTTTCTTGTTTTATTTGGGGAAAAAAGTAGATCTGTTTTTTTTTTTTTTTTCAAGCAGAGGCCAATTTTGGATTTTGCTTGTAGCATGCAACTTGAGGGAATAAAATCAATTCAAACAATTCAGCAACTATTCCAGTAGAATGCTGCTGTCAAATGCACATATTTGTGTTCTCAACAAATGCATGCTGTTAATTTTAGTCAGTGTAACCAGATGACTGCCGTTGCTATTTTGGTCCAAATTGCTTGTGTTTGTGGGAGATGTGTGTCGGTTAGCAGTGGCACAGATATCACATTGATTCATCTGGCAGTGGGAGGGGTCGATCTTAATTGTAATCCAAGATAGAAGGGAACCCTACAGGGTGATGTCAGTGTAAACACAGCCGTCCCATCCACCAATCACAACCCGCTCTTTAGTAAATGACAGAAAAATGAGAGTGCGAGAGCAGGATGAAGGAAGAGGAGCTTTTCCCCAGATTACAGAACCGCTGCAGATTATGGCCTCTGGATTATGTGGGTTGACCATACAGGAAAAAAAAGGAAAGGCACTGGAACAAATAAGGCTGGTTTTGTCTCTTTGTGCTGCTTAAACATCAAGGTTATCACATGTGCAAAATGACACACAAGAGCTGTTTGCCGTGTTTCCACATGGAATCACATACAAAAGCATCAAATGACTCTCTTACTGGAGAAGCCGCATAATCGTTGTTAGTATCTCAATACATATATCAACGCTAGAAGCACTTAGACAGCATACGCTTCTGTAGACATTAGCACTATCAATGGTAGAGATATACAACCAGGTACTGGACTCAAAACTGGAGAGCTTTTTTTGCTATTTGCTACTTCTGAGAGAAATAATCTACTGATCCACACTTAAGTGTATCACATTGGTTACAGAAATCACAAATACTGTTTCTTTGTTTCTTTTATGAGCCTATGTGGCTAGAGTTAGTATTCTATTTTTGGCTTAATGATTGAGAATCTTTGTCAAAATTCCAAGATTAACATTGCGCTCAATATTCACATTACATCATTAAATCAAGAGTAACAATACGCCCTGTTTCCCAGTTCATAAACCTGATGCTACACTCTTGATATAATGATGCACATTTACTTAACATTTCTCTTGTAATATGTCAGTAGTCACATGACCTGTTGTAAATTACAGTAGGCTATATGCTAACACTTCATGAGCTATATTAGCCAAATATAGCAACCTAGCATTATACTAGCCTAGTGTAATGCTGGGTTTTCAGATAGCTATTTTGACTTTGCATACAGTGCATTCATAGCCTGTAAGTAATAACATAGCTCGGGTATTTAGCCAAGGCCTTCATTCATTGGTTGCTCATGCTTACATGCAGGGCCAGCCCTAACTAAGTGGCTGCTTAGGGCCCCTTGGTCACCAGGGAGCCCTCATACAGAACAATGTGCTTGATACGCTTGCATAATGTGCATCACGCACAGGCATCAAATGCAAAAGCGTTCTGATCTTGCAGCTGAGAGGGTGTGTAAATCACATACACAGAGACAGATCATAACACTGACAACATTTCTGCCTCCACGAGTGTTTTCTGTTGTTCTCAAGCGCGTTTATTTTATTTCAATCGACCTCAAATTCACAGAGAAACGATCAGTCACTGAAAATAGATGTGCTCTAATGATGGCTTTGATCTGACACGTGGCACCGTGAAAGTGTGAATCTGTATCTGTTTAAACAGCATATTGTCATTTGAGTGTTTTCTGGGGTTTCTGCTCTGTCCACATGCAGCTAGAGTGAGCAGAGTGAGGTTTTGACACTTCTGGGACAGGGGCTATCAGAGCAGATTCAGGGGCTGGGGGCCTCTAAGAAAAACTGGTGGCAAATTTAAATTGTTTCAAAAGTTAAACTCAAAACCTACTGTATATGAAATTATGCTTTAGCTGCAGCTCATGTTAAAAATACAGCTAATAAAAAAATTGTGGTTCTTCAGTTAAATGGAGTGTAAAGGGGGTGTTAAAGAAGTAGGGGCTGAGGAGTCTTGGCACTTACATTTACTGTATTAGAGTCTATTTTACTGATTTAAAACTATATTGATGTTGTTACAAAAGGGCATGCTACCACAAAAGTTAGTGTGTTTACCTGAAAATAGAGTTTGATGGAATTTGATTTGTCCTCTCAAGGCTTCTGTCAAAACATGGAAGTAAGTTGCAAACATGGTAGTATCTTCTTTTCTTCACAGAGCTACTTGGAGCAGCGAAGCGGGTGAACGTCAACATCCAGGACGCAGATGGGTGAGAAATCCTCTGTTGTATATTTCCACCATGTTTTTTTCTGCCATTTCGATCTTCTGCATCTCACTGTTATTACATCGGCTTATTTCTCACTACCAACACTAGATGAGAAATCTCAACACCGCCTTTTGTAGCTTAAGATTTGATTTTAATGAATGAAGATCCAATTGAGTCTAAAGATAGTGTGGAGAAAAAATGGTGACACCTGAGTGTACGGTTTACTCTTGCAGTATCATCAAACATACCCAGAATAAGAATTACTTCAGGTTTTACATATACCTGGCGAGTATTGGATTTTTAATTGAAGATGTCTAGTATTCATAATGTCACAATGGGCAGACTTACAATATGACTCAAGGTGTCATCATTACATAAGGGGGAGGAGTCTATAACTGTAGAAAAGGACTGTTAAATTGAATTTGACACAGACTTGCGTGATAAGGGCATTTAAAAATGTATTTCTTAGTAGTAATAGTAGCTACTTTTCAGTTTCATTAGAGACTTTACAGGATTGCACTGTTTGAAATACAAATGATTATTTACACTGTGAATGTTCAATTTGAATTAGTGTTCAAATCAGATTGAAAAGGACTTCATTATTTACAGGCAATAGTCTCATTTCAGTTGAAGCGCTGAAGAAGTTATTCAGCAGAGGTGCAATATAAATACATTTTTAAAGACATGTTATGAGCTTTGTTTCAATTTGATAGGACAGAATCATGACAGGATGATTCACAGGGTGAAGAGTGGGGAGTGACATTTTGCAAACTCACGATGCCGGGGCGACTGAGCTAAACCCCAAAGCAGATTTTTTTATTACACTATTTAAAAAACTATTAAGTCACTAAATGATTACTTGAGATGCCAAATATCAGATTACAAAAATATTTGACACCATTTTTTTTCTTCCAGCTCTACTTGTTTTCATTAAGTGTGCCAATCCCTGCAAATATGAGCCTACGGTCCAAACTTTTTTCACAAATGAATACCAAAGAGGGCCATTCACTGAGCAGACTGATTTCACCAAAAGTCCCTTCGGTTGTATCTGTTTTCTGGCCACATATCTTCTTTGTTTTTTCAGGTGGCTATGTCCCTATAGAGTGCAACGGTGCCTCTGGTTCCGGAAGTAAAAATCCCATTCATATTTGAAACCAAATCCAGATACCTTTTTGGATTGAAAATATTGGCGCAATGAACATAAGTTACCACATAGACCTTTTCAACTCTTAAAATATGGATTTTTTTCAAAAAGTCTATGGCAAAAATGAATGTGATTTTTACTTCCAGAGCCAGAGGTGGGCAGGCACTGTTGTGCTCCATTATAATCACACAGAAACATTGAATGCTTTCTTTTAGTTTGATTATATGGAGTCACAGGCAATAAAAAGATAAGGCACATTTGGCCCCCGGGCCATAGTTTGGACACCCCTGGCCTAAGGCTAATGATGCAATAACTATTGCCTGGACAATTCCCAGTTTATGCCAGATTTAGTCATGGACTCCCAGTGAACCCTACACCTCTCAGACCCAAGTTTTGTGTACGCGTACACCATTTGTGTACGCGTACACCATTTGTGCATGCATACACCATTTGTGCATGCATACACCATTTGTGCATGCATACACCATTTGTGTACGCATACACCATTTGTGCATTCATACACCATTTGTGCAGAAAACGGCCTCTTATCTGTGACCGTCCGACTATGGACAGTCTATATTTAGCCTGTTATTGGTTAAACATTAAACAGTCCTCACATGCTATTCATTTAATTTTGCCTTTCTGACAATCTATGTATTGTGTTGATTGGAATCATATAATTGGGTATGTTTGAATATTGACTGATGAATGGTATATTTGACTGTAGGGTCACCCCGTATATCCACCAGGGATGCATTAGGCGCACATACACAACATTACTGAGCGTGCGAGGCTCCAGGGTAAAGGGAGAGAGATTGCTTATTAATGGAAGTAGGTCATTTACCCCCTCCCGTCGCTCAGTGGAGAATCGAGGGGCGGAGCTGTTCTACGCTCAGGATTATGACGGAAAAGTTTTCTCCCAGTTTGTATGTTGCGTATACAAATGTGTGCTCGGCAGAGGTGGGTAGAGTAGTCAAAAAGTGAGAGTAAAAAGTAAAAAAAGTAAAAGTATGAGTGCAGTAACGTAATATGATAGATAATAATTATTATATAATTTTACAAATAAATGAATATGAAAAAATAAATAAATAAATAAAAGGGCTCAGAATAAGGATGTCAAATTGGGGGAAAATATCTATCTCAAAATGGAAATAAATATTGAAATAAAATAATAATTAACCTATTTAAATATGACTTGTTTGTGAAGTATAGGGTTTTTGACTATCCAAAATTGAATTCTAAAAAGTCTTTTTTACAGTATCACAGTATATTGACATATATTGTATTCTGACCGTTATATCATGATAGATATCATATTGGCAGATTCCCGTCAATACACACAGCACACTAGCTTAAAAGTACTAGTACTCCCTTGTGAAAACAATGAAAATTATACACAAGTAATATGCAATACAAATACTCCTTGAAGTACAGGTTTATTTCAGAAATGACAATGTGAATGTAACTGAGTAAATGTAACTAATTACTTTCAATTTTGTGTGTGCAGGTTGTCCCCGCTGCACTACGCCGCTCTGAGTGGCAACAAGGAGCTGCTCTCTCTGCTGCTGGAGGCACAGGCCACGGTAGATATCAAGGACAATAAAGGTAAACAACAGAAAAAAGTGAAGAAACCCCCACACACACCAACATAAAAAACATTGTGTAATATCAGACGCCTAAAGCTAAAGAGATAGTGTGAGGAGATCCAGTGATTGGCTGGCTGAGGCACACAGTGAGGCGTTAGTGATGTGCTCAGACAAAGTGAGTTAAATGTGAAGTGATGGTTTGAAATGTAGCAGAAGAACACTGATAATTAGGTGCGGTTTGTAATGGTCAATATAAGTGACTCTAGTGTAGTGGTTCATGTTAAGTTGCTGAAGGATTCAAGAAGGACCCCCCATTAAATATTAGAGACATTAAGTGAGATGCACAACAGGCTTCGGTGTCTTGTGGTCATTCCATTTGACAACAATGAATTGAACTCACTGCTTCCTGTCACGATGAACTTAATATAGTTAAGCTACAGTCAGCTACATATATGTTTCAAAAGACACTCTGCTAAGATAGATTTTTTTGTTGGATAAGACATTGGAGAAGTGTGAATAACATTCAATATTTCCAAACATTTCAAAGGTTCTGAGTTTGCATGTTCTCCCCGTGTCTTGGGTCTGTGGGTAGTTTTTGCAGGGTAATCCAGTTTGCCGAACCAACCTTATGGTCTCCAGACCCTGCTCAGTCACCTGTTCATGTATAGTTACTGTCACTGAATAAGAACTAAGTAAAAACAGTGTATAGCCTTGGTGTATAGCTATAGCAAAATCTATTATGTTTTATTCTTGTTCCCATTGCTGTTGAAATCATATCCATCTCCCATAATTAAAGATCAATACTTCTTTATGTCAGACATACTCAACCAAAATCTAGAGCAGGTGAAATAAAATAAAATAACATGAATATTTCCTGCTTCCCTGCGAAACTAATGATACCAAAGCAGTGATGTAACAAGAAAAAGCCCTCAGAATGCAGTCAAACCTCAAAGTGACAGATTTGTGGTCAAAGCAAACCAAGAAGCGCATTTAGGGGAATGTTTGCGAGATAAACAATAGAAAATAGAGGCAGTCTGGAGCGCAGAAGAATCTCTGTGCATACCCACTCTGGCACAGTGGCAGAGGGAAGGCAGGGCAGATGGGAGTATAATCCCTGCAGGATGTAGGCCCACACTGTCAGGCTGCGGCTCAGGACCAGGCTGTGGCGGCCATGTTTGGCAGGTGCACTATCACCTCATCTGTTAAGGACGGGGGGAGGATGCCAGCTCCAAAACACAGGTCAAACTGAGGATTAATGGCCTTAAGCTGGCTCAAAAATCAAATGTATGTAATGAGATGTACTATAGCTTTTTAATAGACTACAAATGCATACAAGAAAACAAAAATGTCTGTTATGTAAGAACACCTTCTGGAGGCAAGTGTGAAAAAATAATTAGCATACAGTGGTATAGGGAAAGAAATGGATAAGCTTGAACTAGCAGGATTACTGTGTTGTGTTTAGGTCAGCTGGTAGAGCTGCGCCACCGTGGAGTTGTGGGTTTGAATCCCACTCATGACAGTTTGCCTTTTTACATATTTCCCTCATTTTCTGTCTTTATTGTTCTGTCCTGTCTAATGGAGCCATGAAAAGGCATACAAATATCCTAATAATTTGACAGAGCCATTTCTTTTGGTATTACATAAAAAGAGCAGTCAAAAGGAAACAACACAACAGGGTTTTTTGTTAGATTTTGTCATGTTTTTCATCTCCAGAGCCCCTCAACAGTTTCAGACAAGAAAAAACAAACGTAATATAATACTACACAAAAAGAATGCCTAAAATATACATTATAATGGTACTTACAATTTCAGCTGCAGGAATGTATCACTTTTATTCTGTAAAAGTTTGTTGAAAAGCTGTTTAAAGCTGCACTACCCTAAAGCATACCAGAAGTCATCTGAGAAAAAAATGACTCTTTCTGGACTGTATTATAAGGGTTTTTGTTTTAGAGCGCAGATTGGTCAATACATAATTGTTCTATCAAGAACTAGAATCTATCAGGAATAATAATGTGAAAAGGCTGATATTTTTTTAGTTAAAAAAATTAAAAGCCAGACTGCTCCCATCCTAAACCTCATCTTCTCCAGTGTGATGCCCTCTTCCTCACAC
Organism: Philypnodon macrostomus; assembly: GCA_036025475.1. NCBI lineage: Eukaryota > Metazoa > Chordata > Actinopteri > Gobiiformes > Eleotridae > Philypnodon > Philypnodon macrostomus. The sequence goes on along the minus strand of JAVQKC010199432.1, from coordinate 5,069 downwards.
ATGGCCGTTTGTCTCTCTATAAGGCAGCTGCGGTGCCCTAGTCCTGTGCCAGCCTCCTGTGAGTCAGACCTCTTGATGCCAGTTAACCCCTGAAGGTCTCTTTCACTTCCATTCTGTGGCTCATCACTGGTATCAGCACTGGGGAGGAGGGGGGGTTCTTGGGACGGTGCCATCAGAAACATGCCCACTCCGCTGATTTGACAAAGTGGTGTTTAGTGTTCACTGGTTTGAGGCACTGACTCTGCACTAGCTTTTTCTTGCTTCGTGTTTGTTCACTTTGCATTGCTTGTTGGTGTGAGCTATAAAAAGAGATCCCAAAATTTAGGAGCTTGGAAAACTGTTGTTGGTTTTTAATTACATGGGGGTGATATGTAAACTAAATGAGTCACATGAGAGGAGGCTACTGCTTAAGGATAGTGATATGCCCCGTGGATCTTTGATCAACATTCTGCAGGGTGCACTTTTTTGAAGAAAGAGAAATCTAAGAATGAAAATAAAAACTGGGGGTCCAACAGAGCCTCCATATGTTTTTCTTTTAGGCATATTTAGGCACATAAAATTCACTCAATGTTAATGGGAATTTAATATATTTTTTTGTAACATTGATAGAAAAAACAAAACACAAATTGTATACATAAAACCAACCGTCAAGGCTTAATCTTTACCAAGGGTTTAAAAATGTTATTATATTATTACGATGCTTTACAATTGAATTATTCATTCACTCCTCAGTCACACCCAGTGGTGGTAAGCTACTTGTGTAGCCACAGCTGCCCTGTGGCACACTGACAGAGGACGTGATTGTTGCACATCAATAGGCTACTACCACACAGAAGATCACTGTGGTCTGCCAGTGCAACTTTATATACCACATTCATGCATTTTGTATGCAATCAATAAGACCTATTGACAGTTTACTCTCCTTGCTAATGTGTGCACCAGACATTATGCTAAAAGGCAATGCATTATAAGTTTCAACACCTCATGTATTGATGTAACGTCACATGCACAATGAGATTAGCAGCTGTTTGCAAACTACTATAAATCTCTGAATAAAACCTGTGTGTTGTCATCATATGCACCTGCAATTAAAAGTCACCAAAATCATATTGCTTTATTAATGGATAAATTATGAGAATAAAAAAACTATAAAACATCAAATAGAAACCAACAGATCTTTTTTGTTTTGAAGCTGTAGTCTGGAGGTTTCCTAAAATAAAAAAATGCTTAAAATGGACTCTGACCCTGGGTAGAAAACACTGGTGAGTGAATGCATGTTTTGTGATCTTGTTTATTTTGAATGTCATAGTGAATGGATGGATCGCGAACTAGAGGGTCTATCTTACTAACATCCTTGTGTTGTAAATTGTGTGTTGTGCAGGTATGCGCCCTCTCCATTATGCTGCTTGGCAGGGGAAGACCGAGCCCATGAAGATGCTGCTGAAGTCGGGCTCGTCAGTCAACGGGCCGTCAGACGAAGGCCAGATCCCCCTGCACCTCTCCTCTCAGCACGGACACTATGACGGGGTAACACAACACAATCCTGCTTTAGTATAATATAGATTCACTCAAATACATTGTTAATGGTCTTAAAGTGGACCTATGCAACTTTATTACCTTGATTAAACAGCTTCAGTGCTTGATGATGCTTAAATGAGTAGTTGTCTGTGAATGAGGCTTCCTTTATGTACCCCTGGTGACAGTAATGCATGATTAAGGATGCACATTGTATTGTTATTTTTGTTAAATTTAGAAAGTACTTAGCTATGAAAGCACTAATAACGGTCAAAGTAGATACTGGCTTCAGTATAATCTATGCTGTGATTAAAATAAGCTATTGAGGTATGTTTTATGGCTTGTTGCTGTGCTAGCACAATCAGCAATTATATTATAATGTAAATGAGGCAACTTAGTGGCTCTTTAAACATTCCACAAATAATAGAATAGGGATAAGTATACCCCGACAGTAATGACCATAGTTACAGTTTGAATATATACATAAAGTAAATCAATAACTTTGAAGTAAATAGATGCTACCCACACTGAGCTGCATTGCTAGTTTAACCTCCAAAATGTGCAACATCATTCTAATACATTTTTTGCAGTTTCAGTGGTATACTCCCTTGGTTAACTGGTTTATCAACAACCTACCACATGCTGCTATAACTCAGTTAGCTTATAAGCTTTTATGACTCCTTGTTTAATGAAATGGGTGATGCTAGCTAGTTGCTGTTAGTTTTGACAACCAATTATCTTATAAACCGACGCTGCCCACTGTAGTAGATGTTAAAACATGCATATTACTCACTACTCTTGACCTTGTCACACAGTATGTTGAGGCATATACATGGTTGTGTGGTGTGCTTAGTCATGCATGCGTAGCCTGTTACCAGCTGTGAGAATGAGCCGTGCACACCAGTAAGTGTCATGTTTGTATGTTGCAGACAGAGATGCTGCTACAACATCAGTCCAACCCGTGTATCTCAGACGCAGCGGGGAAGACTCCTCTGGACCTGGCCTGTGAATTTGGACGTGTTGGAGTGAGTAATAGGCTAGTGTAGTGATGCTAAATACTGACTAACTCCATTCAGTCAAAAGACGGTCAGCCGTCTGGGAGTTCATTTATTACAGGGGTGTCCAATCTATGGCCCGAGGGCCAAATGCCAAATTTTTTGTGGCCCTCAAGCTTACCTCTCAATTGGCTCAAAAAGTCTTTTTACTGCCTGTGACTTTACATAATCCAACTAAAAGACAGCATTCAATGTGTAACAAGATCTCCTTCCAATTTTCTCTGTGGTTATAAAACTGCCAGGAGATATGTGTCCAGAAAACAGATACAACCGAAGAGGTCTTTTGGTGAAGCAAAATTGGTCACCTCAGAGAATGGCCCTCCTTGGTATTCATTTTTGACAATGTGGCACCCCTGATTTATGATTTTGAGTCTACCTAAGCTTGGTAATTGAAATTTCATGCACAATGTATAACGTTTTTCTACTAAAAATTGTGTATTTTGTGAAATTATTGAATTTTATGTGCAACAATGGAGTAAAAATGATGAGCAAAGATGAAATTGATTCTTTCATACATTGTCTTTCAATTTTTTTTACTTTTACTTATGTAGAAGTTGCAGATGACTGGAGCTTATCCTAGCAACTATGGGCCGAAGGTGGGATACATTCTGATCAATGGCCAGTTAGTTGTGGGGCTGACACTTTGACTAAGGACTTGACTCGAATCTTTAAATTGATTACTTGGACTTGGTTTCTGACTTGGGAATCAACAACGTATGCAAATTATTTTATAGCATATCTGAGAATATTTTGAAGTGTAATAAATATGAATTAAATTACAGTGAGATACATTTCACATATTAAACCAATTGCTTTTGTACTTAGCAATGCCTAATATAACAACTAACCTGTTTCTTGTCTGTTTAGGTTGTCCAGCTCCTGCTCAGTAGTAACATGTGTGCGGCCATGTTGGAACCCAAACCCTCCGACCCCAACGGTGTGTCCCCTCTGCATCTGGCGGCCAAGAACGGACACATAGAAGTCATCAAGTCTGTATCACTTTTATCAATTTATGTATCTTTCATGTTGCCCAGTCTAGTATTTTCAGTTTAGCTTTTAACATAACTGGGAAATGACTTATCCAAAACTGCTTGTATTGTGTGCAGGTTGCTGATCCAGGCTGGTATAGATATCAACAGACAGTCCGAGTCAGGCACAGCACTACATCAGGCCGCCCTCTGTGGGAAGACGGAGGTAGTGCGGCTGCTGCTGGATGTAAGTCAATCAGCCTATATCTGCTTTGGCAACACACCAAAACTGGGGCTTCTTATAAAATGAAAGTTGTGGCTTTCACAGTCATAGTGAAAGTGAAGGAACAATAGCAGATATCCTGTTTTGTTGAACTTCCCTAGAGCAGATTGGCAAAGCCCAAAACAAAGACTGAGTCTAGTGGGGGTTGCTACATGTTCTATATGTGTCACACTGCACATTTAGATATGAATATTTCAACGTGGGTAAATATCATGCAAGTTTAATAAAGACAGACAGGGCTGCTATAGTACCATTTACCAGCAAAATATAATTCACACCATTACAGGTTAACCTTGGTCTTTTCTATTAAGTGTTTACAGTGGGGTCACAGAAGCAGAACGTTGACATTATGCTAATGGTTTGCAATTCTATTCATGACAAGAATAGTGAAGCGTATGGGTATGGGTGAACTTATAATGCCTGCATTCCTCATGTTTATTGTGTTAAAGGACTTGTGAAGCTATATGTACCGGTGTTAAATCAGCATTGCTCTGATGTGACAGTTTATTGAGCTTGTGTTAGCTGTCATTTGGTAAAGGTACAAATGTACCTTTTTGAATTTGGTGGAAACTTGAAGTTTATCTTGAATTGTGCATACTCCCATTGTGTCTTTGGGCAAGATACTTCACCCACCTTGTTTATGTATGAATGAAAGCAAGATTGGTGTGTTTTTGGTGATTGGAGAGGCTGTAGGCGTAGAATGGCTGCCATGTTGCTGTCAGTCTGCCCCAGGGCAGCTATGGCTACAGATGTAGTTACACCAGTGTGTGAATAAATTTAGTTATTTGTAAGCACTTTGAGGAAGCCTTGAGGCCTTATAAAGTGCAATATAAATAAATTATTATAACTCAACTTTCTACACTAGCTGTAGTTAAATCTAGACTAATGCTAACTAAGAGATAGATTTTTTTTGCCTGAATGGATACTGATAGGGTTTTTTATCGTTAATTGTGACAAAAGTGATTCATAAAGCAAATTTAACTGTTTATTATATTGGCGAAACAACAATATTATGGAATCACGTCAGTGTTCGTCCACGTCCGCAGATCCTAGCTGTGAACGTGATAACTCAAAAAGGAATTGCCGGATCAGTTTCAACATTTGCACACAGGTACATACCATAAAGATGCTGAACTGTATTGATTTGGGTACTTCTTCGATGAATATTAATTAAGTAATTAATTAATAACGGGCCAAAACTGTGAACGCAATAACTCAAAAAGTCTTTGCTGGATCTTTTTCAACTGT
>JAVQKC010199398.1:0-10359 GCA_036025475.1 Philypnodon macrostomus | reverse complement strand
ATTAAGGTCCCATTGGTAACAGTTGTAGCACGTATGGGCAGACGTACGGGGCAGACGTACGGGGCCATTTTCGCCGATATACACCTTGCTGTCGGGGACGACAGCACAGGCCTAGTTTTACTCAAGTAAGAATATTGTTACTTCAAAATAATGTTACTCAAGTAAAAGTAAAAGTACTCTTCCAAATATTTACTAGTACTGAGTAACTGTTTGAAAGTGTGATTTTTATGTAATCAACCAGACAAAAACGATATATAAAACTTTATAACTCTTACTTGGGTCCCAAAATGTTCCTCTGTTGTTCCTACTGTTACTTAAATACTTAATACAAAGTAAGATACATGGTGCAATAAAACTACACACTGACAATAAGTAAACCGGTGCTCTACTCACAAGCAAAATCTAGATCCGTCCAACAAAATCTTTAACCTTCACATTATAGAGACTTCTACATTTTTACACTCAAATAAAACATGATACTCTTCTCCAACACGTTATCTGTACGGAGTTGGCATATTCTTAACTTTCTCTCCAGTCCGTTTTACCGACCAATAACTTTAACAATTCTAGTGTTATTTCTTCTAAAAATGCAGATGGCCTGTCTATATTCAGAGTTTTCACACAGCAAGTATTATACGTTTATATTCTTGCTTCATTTCTGGATAAATGTCACATGATGTAATTCGCCTGAGACTTTTACTGTCTGTTCAACTACCCACCAGCGTATCCAGTTTATACCCATCAAATGTGTTTTTTTCACAACTACAGCACATCAACAACGAGCACATCCACGGGGAGAAGAAGGAGTTTGTGTGCCACTGGCAGGAGTGTTCTCGGGAGCAGAGGCCGTTCAAGGCGCAGTACATGCTGGTGGTGCACATGCGGCGGCACACGGGCGAGAAGCCACACAAGTGCACCGTGAGTTTGTGTTTACTGTCTGTCTCAGCCCCTTCACTGTGTCTATTTACACTTATGGACAGTTCACTCAAAAGACATGGGAGTGTGCCGCAAAGAGATTTCGAACATCACAACGATTCATATTTGATGGATTATGAGTAATATTCTGTGTGCATCATGGAAATGTAAAGGTTATATTTTTTGCAGATATTGTTTGATAATATGCTTACTTGGCATTTCTACTGAATGTTGACATTGTCTTAGGCAAGTGAACTAACATTGGCAGTAGTTCTTACCGTAGCTGCCCGTAATATGTACCCTGGACTTTGAATGTTTATTTTGCTTCTATGATTTTTTATAACTCATTGGCAGATTTTTGTCAGTTGTCAATTATGTAAGCCAGTGGTTCTCAAAATGTGGTACGGGTATCACTGGTGGTACTTCTTCTAGCTTCTCTTTGTGCAGTTCAAGTGTCTGATAGGAAGGTTTAAATTTGACCTGGTTTAGTCCTGGTTTACTCATGGATTAGATTGGTTTAGCCCGGTTTAGTCCTTAGTAGTTGAGTCCCAGTTTAGACCCTGTTTGTCCTTATTTAGTACCGCATTTGTCTACATTTAGTCCTGGTTCAGTCAATTATTTTCTACAGTGATACCGAATGGCAGAGTATAAACAAATACATTTTTACATTGACTATACATTGATTTTACCTTATACACTGACTATACCTTATTGTATATTATTTGTGGTGTGGTAAATGCTGTATATTATTAACACTATATTGTCCTTGTGTAGTTTGAGGGCTGTAACAAAGCGTACTCTCGCCTGGAAAACCTAAAGACTCACCTGCGTTCCCACACCGGAGAGAAGCCCTACGTCTGTGAACACGAAGGCTGCAACAAGGCTTTCTCCAACGCGTCGGACCGAGCCAAGCATCAGAACAGGACACACTCCAATGAAGTACAGTCTCCTTCTGATGGCAATCACCCTGGAAACTGGAAAAAACTACCAAAATATTAGGGCTGGACAATATATCTCAAGCTTTTTATTTAATTAATTAATATATGAATATAAAAATGTAATTGCTAAAACTAGGCTTAATTAAGTGGAGCTAAATTAAGGAAATCATGAATAACATTTGACCTATTTGAAATATATATATTTTTTCACAACACAATTGTATTCAAGGCTCTAATGGGAAAAATGATTGAATACATCTGTGTCACATTAAAGACCAGGGTGTTTTTATGATATATTTTTGAGTATTTTTGCAGTATGGATATTGTAATATATTGTACAGCCTTACTCTAAATGTAATCCCCTGCACGCATAATTATGACCCTGTATTATGTTAGTGTCTGCTTGTACATTGTCCATGTAGTATGCTGTTTGTTCTGTTATGTAGAACCAAAATCATAAAATGAATATTCAATCATTTATTTGATATCTTTTTACAGAAGCCGTATGTGTGTAAAATCCCTGGCTGCACTAAGCGCTACACAGACCCCAGCTCTCTGCGTAAACACGTGAAAACTGTGCATGGTCCTGAAGCACACATCACCAAGAAGCTCAGAGGAGACACGGCCCCACGTCTTCCCAATGCAGCTCTGACCCCTGGTGGACAGAACACGGAACTGCTGCTGGAGAAAGAGGAACCAAGCAGGGAAGACTGCAAACTGCTGGCTCCTGAAAGTGCCCTTGTGAGACAAACATTTAGCACTCGTTATGTTAGAAAATGTGTAGGAAGAAATTGTATCTTCCCATTGTGATGACACACATGATTATATAAGTTCTTGTATAAATGGTGACCTTTAAGATATGTTTTATGAATATTCCCTATAAATAAATCAACATGTCTTTCAGAAATCTCAGCCCAGTCCCGGGGGCCAGTCTTCCTGCAGTAGTGAGCGTTCTCCACTGGGGAGCGGTAACAACAATGACAGCGGGGTGGAGATGAACCTGAATGCAGCAGGCAGCCTGGAGGACCTCACTGCGCTGGAGGACGGAGGAGTACCAGGGGTGACAGGAGAGCCCGGCGGTGTGGCCATGTCGGCCCAAGCTCTGAAACGACTTGAGAACCTGAAGATCGACAAACTGAAGCAAATCAGAAGACCGACTCCACCTTCTCGCTGCAACGGCACCAAGCTTCCTCCAATTCCTGGTTAGTCTATGTCCCCCTTTAAAATGTAGATTATTTACCTCTAATGGGAATAAAGCATATACAGTATAAAGGTGAATGAATGGCGTGATGGAGGGTCTAAGGACAGCGGATGTCCTGGGACAGTTCTGTGTTTATTGGTTGTCTATCGTCTACCTTGTTTACATACATCTCTTTCTGTGAAGCCCTCTGAGGCAAATTTGTTGTGATATAGGGCTGTATAAATAAAATTGAATTGAATTGGAAAACACTCCACATTCAAAACTTGTGCAGGTCTTTATAAAATGGAGCAAAAGTAATAAAATAATACAAATTCTTTAATAATAGGTCATGTATGTACCATGCTAGTCATATGTACGTACAAAATCTGCACTCTGCAAAATCTGCATTCAAGTAAAAATATTGTTTCTTTAAAATAAACCAAAAAAGTACAAAACTGCTACAGTCACTGCTGCTATTCCTGCCCACAATGACAATGACAATAACTGCCAACCATTCTCTCAGATATTCCTTCACTACGGCCAAATCAATCCAGACAGACCTGTCTTTGGGTCAGTGAATATCTGTGAATGTGAATGGTTTTACAGCAGTTCATTTTGAGGTTGTTATTAAACAATAACATCTGATTTTATTTCAGGCACAGGTGAGAACATGGGAATGTGTGCCCCTCTCCTGTCCAACCGCCGGGTGATGGAGTTATCCAGTCACGATTTAGGCGGTGGTGGGACTACACCCATGGGCTGCTCCACCGACCGGAGAGGCAGTGGCACCAGCAGCCTGAGCTCCGCCTACACCGTGAGCCGTCGGTCATCCATGGTCTCCCCATATTTATCCAGCCGGCGATCCAGCGAAGTCTCTCAGATAGGGGGGCCTGCGGGACACCTCAGCGGCCCGGAGAAGAGCGACCCTCTTTCACCCGAGATGAACCGCCGAGGTCCCCCGTGTCCTGGAGGTGGACTGCCAGGACTTGCCAACTTCACCCCGGCACAGCAGTACAACCTGAAAGCCAAATATGCCGCAGCAACAGGGGGCCCACCTCCTACGCCTCTTCCCAATATGGAGCCGCCTGGGACGCTAGGGAGAAGAGGGGGAATTTTAAGTGACTATCAGGGACAGCCTTTGCCTCCTTTCCTTCAACATGGTGGTCCGAGAAGGCACAGTGCCAACACAGAGTACGGTACCGGTGTAATCTACCCACACCAGGCTCCTGGAAACAACACCAGGCGAGCTAGTGACCCAGTGCGGTCGGCAGCAGACCCACTGGCTGTGCCCAAACGCTTCAACAGCCTGACTAATGTATCGCTGATGAGCCGGAGGAATGCTCTCCAGCACCGCGGTGCAGACTCAAGTATGAGCCGCCATATCTATTCGCCTCGACCGCCAAGCATCACCGAAAATGTGATGATGGAGTGTATGGGAATGGAGCCCCACGGGAATTACATGGGATACCAGCAGCAAGGCATGGGAGGGCCTATGTCCAACCAGCTGTCGCCAGGTCACGAGTCCCTAGGCTGTACGGAACAAGGGGGGTATAATCACGGACCTTACCAACAGGGAGTAGAAGTCTCATCCAATACACTTCTTCAACAGGCTGAGTATAGGATGAGCAACTGCCAGCTCAGCCCATCAGGCCCTCACTATCCAGGTCTTGGCCAGGGAGGGGATACCTGTGCAGGGCCGTGGAGTCAGGACCAGAGGGGTATGACATATGGAGATCCTAACATGCCATCTCAATCCCACTATAACAACAACCAGCCCCTGTACAACAGTCCCAATGGTACTCACAAACTCACCATTAAACCCGAGCAGCAGTTCCACCCTGGGATGGGGGCCGGAGAGGCCTGTCAAAGTGCCAAGCTCCAGCAGCAGCAGCAGCAGCAGCGGGGCATACTCCTCCAGCAGAGTGGACAGGCCATGATGAGAAACACCAACACCATGGGCTGTGGTGAGTTCCCAACCCAGACCTCCTTTCAGAGTGGAGGGAGCATGAGCTTAGGCTGTGCTGGTAATGCACTTACAGAGGGGCAGAGGTCTGAGACCCCCATGATTCAGGTGAAAGAGATGATGGTGAGAAGCTATGTTCAGTCGCAGCAAGCGCTCATGTGGGAACAGCAGCAAGAACAACAGCAGATTAAAGCTCCTCCTCTGTCAGAGAACATGGATATGATGCAGCCCCAAAATCAGAACATGTATCCCAACCAGTCATATCCCGCCTATCCAAACCAAAACATGGTCCTGAGTCCTCCAGCACACAGTCAGGGCGTAATGACCCCCAAAGACCAGCAGATGGGAGGAGTCCAAGGCCCCTGCTACAACCAGGACATAGTCCCCAGACCACCACCTGGGAGGAAGCCTCTGAGTCGTCAGAACAGCTTGTCCACAGTTGGGGGAGGTTACATAAACAGCCCACCCCACCTCAGCCCTGTCCACTCAACTGCCAGCCCCAGGCGAGGGGTTCGTCTACCCCCTGTCCAGCCCCCTCAGCTCCCCCAAAATGAACTGTTTTCTCCTACAAACAATAACATGTATTACTCTGGTCAGATCAGCATGGATATGGAGAAACACATAGACCCCCAAAGTGGCCCTTATCCAGGCCCCGAGTCAGGCCCAATGTCAAACACTTTAGAAAACCTGGACTTGGACAATGCCCGAATAGATTTCACTTCTATCATTGATGACACAGACTCTCCCTCATTTATTTCAGCTAATGTCCCAGGGCAGCTGGGGTCATCGTCCCAGGCTTCGTCCCGCCTTACCACTCCCCAGACATCTGTCACCCTGGCTGGGGGCTCGGGACTGTCTAACATGGCTGTGGGCGACATGACGTCCATGCTCACCTCACTGGCCGGGGAGAACAAATACCTGAATACAATGTCCTAAATTACGTTGTCACCAGCCTGGACTTAAACCATTGTAGTATTGCCTTTATCTTGAACTTTGCTTCTGCACCTATCATGACGTTAGGTACATGTTACAGTTATGGTACAGCTAAGATACTTATAAAAACCAAAGGTGCCTGGTCATCCCATGTTGTACTGTTTTGGTACTTCCAATCTGCCTGCCTTAATCACACAGAGTTAATGCCTTCAATACAGAACTGATATTGAACTGTTACAAACATTGGCTGTGGAGCTACGAAGGACATGTAAATAGATTTGATATACATATATGTTTATAACAGGGGGGCAGTACACGTATGACCCTCTGTTGTAGATGGCTTTGAGCTCTCAGAAGGAGCTGTGCTTTTAGATTCTCTATGCTACATTATCTGTTTTGTATAAGGATTGAACAATCTTCACAAGTGGCATATCAGTATTTCCCACAGTATGCACAAATACATGTATTATACACATAGACACTCAGGAGGGATTATTTTGTGTTCACATGTTTATAGAAATGGCCTTTTTCGAGACAAAGAGTTTGCACTCCACCTGTTTACTGTAAGTTTTTCTAGAGCAGCTTTGTACTTATGATATTCACTATAAAAAATGCCTTGCTCTGTCTGATGTACTGTACATACAATGAGTTCAATAGGGCATTTCAAATGATAATCTCTATGCCTTATTCACCAATAATGCCTCAGTAGCTGTTCATTGAACAAGAGCCCGTATGTGATAACCAGCAATAATACCCATACAAAAGAAAGGTACCTTTGCTGAAGCTGAATTGTATCATATCTACAGTAATACCGTACATGTGATAGTGATTTGACATTGACATGGTACTTATGTGTGAGTATACAGTTTAAGGGCTGCAGCTTTATTTGACTGTGGCCTACTAGTACCGTCCCAAACCCTCTTCCTTAACTGGAGCTTTTTGACAGTATTGTATTTTTATTGTGATTCAGGAGCACATTTGAACTCTGCCCCATTATGAAATCTACACATCTACAGCTTAATAGTTACCCTTCTGTTAAGAACTGCCTGTTAGGAATGTTACAACCAACCAAAGACACCTTAAATGACTGAGACATCAATGCACATAGAGTATTTAACACTAATACAGATATGAATATTGACTGACAGTGCTGATTTTAGAATGTAATTGATTTTGTATAAAAAAAACCTTTATTATAATGAACTTCTATCTGTGTGTTTTTATAATTGTCATCCTCTATTCAGACTTTTTGCTGGCAAAAGAATATCACCCTAGCAACACAAAGCTATATTGGTAGCATTAACTATCATAGACAGAAAATTCAAGTGTTCTATTTTGTGTATGATTTTCTACATTTTTATACAAATGTCCTATATTTTACCAGTTTTATGAATAAACATGTTCAGTTTGGATGGTCCTTCCTGTATGCGTTGTCTTTTGCAGGAGTTAATGCAATGACTGTGGACTTCCAATAGAGTGCAGTGCTGCCTGAGAGCAAACAGTAACAAGTCTTGTTAAACTGACACATTGTAAAACATTATTCTATTTCAGTACTCACGTCCAGTGGTGGGTAGTAATGAGTTACATTTACTCAGTTACATTTACTTAAAAATAAATTGTACTTCATGGAGTAGTTTTGATGAAAAATACTTTTACTTAATAAAAGTTTGGAACTGGAGTATAGCTTTATGTTGAAAAAGTGATTTGAGTGTGCTTTTGTGATGGGTGTATTTATATAGTCTTTTGCTCCAGATTTCTATAGATTTTTACAAAAATGCATCTTATATTACATCTATTTATTAGTATTTTTACTTGAGTAATAATTTGAAGTCACAGTACTCAAGAGTAAAGTTAACTGAGTAAAACTATTGGCAGCTCTACCCACATCACATTAAAAAGAATATTATAGACACCACATAGAACAGTGAGCCAATGGCAGGACAATCACTATTAACTTCCCCACATGAAGAGTTTTGTGTTTTGGGGACTACTGTCAGTGTTGTAATAGCATTTTGTGGATGGGGTGAGAGTATAAATAGAGCTGGGTTTCTCTTGGTGACATAAAGGCCTGGACATGTCCCCTGAGGTCAGTGTGGTCGGTCCAGTACTGCTAGAAGGAAAATGAAGAAGCTGGAAAAGTCAGGCAGAGATGTATCATTTTACTCAAGTAAGGGTACTATTACTACACTAAACAATACTCATCCTAATACATACTCAAGTAAAATGATAAAGTATTGAGAAACTTTTTGAAGAGAATGAGTGAAGTAGGTACAATAACTCATCCTTCTCCATCCTCATCCTCATACATACATAATACATGTAAATGGTATGATGCAGTAAAACTACTTATAGAATGTACATATTTAAAATGTTACTCAAGTAAATGTAACTGAGATAATGGTCCACGTGGTTCTGTTAGCATCCAAGTATATGCTGCCCCACCATTTCAACCAGATGTCTCCAAACTAAAATAACCAATGTTTTTTTAAGTAAAACTGTAATGGTATTAGTAGTTTAACTTCGGTACAGAACACTTACCTACCTCCGACCTCTGACCTCAAGCCTTGTACTACAATCACTGGCCACTTTATAAGGTAGTCACCTGCATATGTGCTCAAATAGCCCGTCATCCTTTCACATCAAACCAATGGATTTAGTCACACATCAACTATCAAGGCAAAACTGCTGACGTAATCAAGCCTCCGGATGAATGAGAAATGTAAAATTGTTTAGATTATTGTAAAGTTATTTTTTAGAGGTTCTAAAACTGTGGCACGGGGACCACTGGTGGTACTAAGGCTCTGGTATTCCTGGTTTTGAGCTTTTTAAGTTTTGGTTAAATCTTGGTTAAATCCTGGCTTTAGTCTTGGGTAAGGCCTGGTAAAGTCTACATTTTTGTAATGCATTTTTCCTGCAAATAAAAACAAAAGCTAATTTTCCCTAATTTGGCAAATTTTTTTGTTCAATAAAGTGAAAGCCCAATATTTTCTGAGTTTGACAATTGCAATATTTGGATCAGTATTAAATATTAGTATAAGAATGAGAGAATATTATTACTTGAGTACAGATGGTAATGAATTCTTCCACCTCTGTTTATAAATAGTCCCTCCCATATAGCCATGCATGTGTTCATCTGTTGAAATAGCTCAGTGGTGTGTGTGGTCACTCACTTAAAGCTACCTGTCATTTATTCCGCCTGATTTAACACACTCATAACATACTGCCTTCTGCTTTTGTTGTATTTTTAAAATTGTTAAGTCATTACTTTTTACAGTGTTGGCTCATTGGGGCTCGGGGGGCCCCAGACTGAATTGGCATTGCGGCGTTGCGGCGTGGCACGGTCGACTCGCGGCGGCCCACTACAGCCTGGCACGGGTCAGGGCTGACTCATACGCTCCGAGCACAGTGAGGGAAGTTTTCTCCTGACAGACCGGGCCAAACAAGAGCTGCATCTCCACAATAGGGTCAACGGTGGTGCTATGGTGGTGTATGAGGAGAGAACAGAGTGATCTGATGCTGTCTTTGATATAAGTAGAGACTGATTCACTTGCTGTTCCCAAAAATCTGAACATTTTCTATGATGTATATTTGTCACAATTATTATTTTGCTTTTGTCCCCCTCCCTGGGTTCGACAGCAACATCCAATCAGAGTTTGTGTGGGCTATCATAATCACACCATTGAAAAACTCACCAAAAACTCGTCAGTTCATTTATATTTATTTATTTCACATTTTGTTCAAGGCTACAGCTTTTACCTTCACATTGTTGCAGTGGCTAAAGGTGGTATGGAAGACCCCCCGGGGCAGATTCTGTGAATTGGGCCCCAAAATCTGTTTTAGAATCTGCACTTTGAATAATTGTGAAGCTAAAAACTTTAAGAGAAACTTTAAGAGAAACAAAACAAGCTGAGACGCGTTGCTTTTAATTACTCCTTTTTCATTTTTGCAAACTAAGTGAGTGCCATGAATGTTTTTGTTATATATATATGAGCTTTCTCCCATGCCAAGAGAACCACTAGTTTGGCGACACCAGCAGCTCCCTGTGTTATCTGATATTAGGAGAAACATCTATTGTGATTAGGCTTTTTGTGAGAAAAAAAATATAAACACAAACAAACAAAAAACACAACAATAACATTTTTAAAAATACAAACAAATACAGCTTTTTAAAGAATGGGAAATAGTGGTTTATTTCACCTCTGCACTTTCAGAACATTAAAGTCTCATTTTAAACCCTTATAATACAGCCCACAGAGGGTCTCAGGGTCTCATTTTAAACCCTTATAATACAGCCCACAGAGGGTCTCAGGGTCTCATTTTAAACCCTTATAATACAGCCCACAGTGGGTCTCAGAGTCTCATTTTAAACCCTTATAATACAGCCCACAGAGGGTCTCAGGGTCTCATTTTAAACCCTTATAATACAGCCC